>WBNM01023291.1:290365-320645 GCA_013399055.1 Ramphastos sulfuratus | reverse complement strand
AGGAGGTTGCTTTCTTCTCTCAGGCAACCAGCACCAGAACAAGAGGACACAGTCTCAAGCTGTGCCAGGGGAAGTTTAGGCTCGAGGTGAGGAGAAAGTTCTTCACTGAGAGAGTCATTCCCCACTGGAATTGGCTGCCCAGGGAGGTGGTGGAATCACCGTCCCGGGAGGGGTTCAAGGCATGTTTGGATGTGGCACTTGGTGCCATGGTCTAGTCTTGAGGTCTGTGGTAATGGGTTGGACTTGATGATCTTTGAGGTCTCTTCCAACCTTGCTTATACTGTGATACTGTGATACTTTTATTTAGTTGCATTAATAGGACAGATAGAATGGCCAAGTTCTTTCTGTTCTGTCTTCTCCTGGACTTTCAGAGGTTTTGGGTTTTGCTAATGGTTGGGGTTTTTTTTTGTTTTTTGTTTTTTGTTTTTTTTTTTTTATCTTGGCTGATGCTCTTCTCATGCTGTCAAAACAACTAAGTTTCACCAGAACTGGAGTGATCTTAATGCCTAACTGTACTGACAAAAAAAAAAAAAAAGTATTTAGTTTTGCAATCCATTACAAAGTGGGAATAATTTGGATCATAAAAACTCTATAGAACTTTTCTATATGTCAAAATCATTTAATAAATGCCCTTTTTTTTTTTTGCTTTTATCATTATCTTGAAAACGTGTGTGCATATGTATGTATCTTAATATCTTAATTATAATACATTTATTTTTAGCAAAATTCCTACTGCTTCTACTTAAAATAGTAAAATTAGATTGGTCAGAATAATGTCTGAGCTGTGGTGTGCCTTCACATACATAAAGCCAAGAGATAAAAATTTTTTCTTCTTTTAAAGAATTTAGACTCAGAAAAAGCAGTATTTAGAAATACAATCAGCACAGACTTTCAACTTCTCCTATCAAGGGAGAACTCCCTGCTTAGTTAATTTGGGCCTCCATCAGGCTTCATCAGAATAAATTATCTTTTTCTTATTTTCAGCATTAAAAATTATTTATTTGCTTGTCCATTTTTGTGCAGGGATTTCTCATGAATGTTTTGTCTGTTTACTTACATGAAGGTGATTTTTAAATCCCAAAGTTATAATTAAAAATTATTGTTTGTGTTAAAGTAAATCCTGTTATTACTGTTTTCCCAGTAAATAGAAGTTTGTAAGTATTTCTCTTTCAATGTTAACATATTTAGCAGTCCTTTTTTTTTCTCCATAAGGTATCTAATGTTTTGGTGTTAATTCCTTGTGCTAGGATATTTGTACCTTCTGGTGAGAAAATGAATTGTGGGATATTCTCATCAGAATTCGCGTATTAGATCAAAATAATTATCTATTTCACAGAACCCAGAGAAGTGCAAAAAATATTTTCCAACAATCCTATGCCCAAATTAAGCATATGAGGTTTCCCAGGGAGAGCAATGGAATAACTTACATTTTCTAATTTTAATGCATAGTTAAATGTATTGCTGAGTTGGAAAGGTGAGGTGGTGTTCAGCATCTCATCAGGTAGCCATGTAAGAGTTAGCCATCTAGTCTTCCCCAACTCGTGAAAGTTCAGTGATTGTTTTCCCTATAGTATAGTACCCATGCATGTATTCTCCAGAGGAGCAAAAACTTACTATTCATGATGCCATATTCCACCCCAGTGGAAGCAGCCAGCACAGAGAAGTCACTGATCTTTTATGTAGCTGAAATATGGACTATGAATTTGTGAGGATGAGTTATACACACTTGCTGTGCAGTCTCAGAAACTGCATGAAACTTGACTATGCTCACCAAGGAAGGAATCAGTGGAGATACTCATTGTTCTAAAACCAGAATTCAAATGCGAAATATTGTCATAACAGATTCTGGTTTAGCTGTATTTTCAATCACATGGAAGAGACATACAGGGATTCCACCTCCCAAACATATTTTAACACAAAAAAAACTCCACCTCTATTTTTTTTTCCTCTGAAATAGAGATAGATATAAAAATATTTCACTTAATTATCCAAATATATAATATAGCAAATTTTAATATTGGTCTAGGAATTGGAAGAATCAGACTCCTATGGTTTTATGAATACATTACTTCAATATTCCAGCTACTCTGTGGTAGTTCTTCTGAGTCTTAACAGGTTGCTTAGTGGCCACTGGTATAGTGCCCACTGTTGTTTGCTATATTGTGCAAAATTGGACTTTGCTTGGCCACAGCATTACTGTACCTGTAACAGCATGGAATTTCACAGTACCACAGTCTGTCTGCAGTATTTCACATAGCCTCTCTCTGTAAAGCAAAGCATGTGAAATGACAGCTGAAATTTAGTATCTGTTGCATCCATCATGCACCTAAGGAGCAAAAGAATCTGGAAAAAGGTTTAATAAATACAGAAAAGAAAGACCTTTTACTGTGACGTTCTTTGATTAATAATTATGTATACTGTGTTTTGCCTTAGAAGCACAGAAATGTCAAAGTAATTAATAGAGTATCATTAAGATGAGAGTAAAGAGTAAATTGCTAAATGCCTTTAGCAAATATATATTTGAAAACTGAAGAAAGGAAGGAAGGAGGGAAGAGAGGTAGAAAGAGAGGAATAAAGGCATAATTACCATATGTGGTGGAAATTCAGCTAGTGTCATAGCTGGTCTGATGCAATGTAGCTAGCGAAGACACAATGGCTTGTGTCAACTGAAAATCTAAAAAGCACGACAGACGGTTGGCTCGAAGAGGGCAATTCTGAGATAAAGCACAGATACTAAATAATGCTTTGTTGAAGAAATTTTCTTTTAGAAATAGCACAATAAGAGATTTGGGAGGGGTGTGTGGGGATGTATCATGTTCTTCAAGTACTGTAATGTGGTTACATTTTTTTACATCACCTTTGCTCTCTTTCCTGGTTGTGTTTATTTTAATCACCTACAGAATCAACATTTTATAAACACAAATATGGAAAAATGCCTACTATGTTAAATGGCAAGAGTCACAAATGCTTAAATTTTTAATCATGGAATCATAGAATCAGCCAGGTTGGAAGAGACCTCCAAGCTCATCTAGTCCAGCTTATCATCCAGCCCTAGCCAATCAACTGCACCATGGCACTAAGTGCCCCATCCAGTCTTTTCTTGAACACCTCCAGGGATGGTGACNGATATGGATGTGCTGGAACACGTCCAGAGAAGGCCCACCAGGATGATTAGAGTGCTGGGGCACCTCTCATATGAGGAGAGACTGAGGGAGTTGGGGTTGTTCAGTCTGGAGAGAAGAAAGCTCCAAGGTGACCTTATTGTGGCCTTTCAGTATCTTAAGGGGGCCTACAAGAAAGCTGGGAAGGGACTTTTTAGATGTCAGGTAGTTATAGGACTAGGGGGAATGAAATAAAGCTAGAAATGGGTAGATTCAGTTTGGATGTTAGGAAGGAGTTCTTCACCATGAGGGTGGTGAGGCCCTGGAACAGGTTGCCCAGGGAGGTGTTCAAAGTCTCAGCCCTGGAGGTGTTTAAGGCCAGGCTGGATGAGGCTCTAGACAGCCTGATCTAGTGTGAGGTGTCCCTGCCCACGACAGGTGGTTTGGAACTAGATGATCCTTGTGGTCCCTTCCAACTCTGACTGATTCTATGATTCTAATCTGTCTCTATGTACTGGATGACTCCAGCTGATAACTGTACTGTGAATTATCCATCTTCTTCAAATTTGCTCTGCCTTTTTATGTTTTGTAACAGAAATGAACCTATCAGATGAGATGTAAGACAGCATGACATAATGCAGTCTGATTTAGCTGCAGTGAAACTTAACATTTCAGAATTATATCCTTCTCTTATTGATGGCCAGTCTCCCAAAGGTGTGTCCACTTCTAAGTCATGCCAGTTGTTTCCCTCTCAGATTTTGCATCCTTCCAGAAGCAAGCCAGATAGGTAATAAATTTGAACATGCATGTACAGAGTTGATCATTCTCTTGCTGTAGTGTCTAGAATCCTTGTCATTGACTTCAACAGAGTGTGGTTGCAATCCTGGACACTTCAGTAGTTGAATAAATTCTGTTATTGTTAGAAAAGCTAGAAACTCAGGATCAACAGCTTCGACCATCTGTCACACCCATACCTCACCTATTTTAATTAAAGTTAGATCCCTGATTATCACAAATATCAAAGCTTTTATTTTAGGCCTGGAGAAAAAACAGCCGATGTTGTATTTGTACCCTGCCCAGAAAATTGTTTGCATTACCACTCTTACAGAGGAAGAGACAATAAGATATCTCCAGAAAGTGGCAAGTTAATGTCCTAGAGAAACACACATTCATGACATTTGTGGAAGCAGTGACAATGAACATCAGAACAGCTTGCAGGTCTGAGGGCAGTTCTGTAGCACAGACCTGGCACTGACATGGCAGATCACCCTACATTTCACCTGCCCTAGCACAACCAGCTTTAGCACTCACTACATGAGTAGTGTCTGCACGTTGTGCTGGTTCTGGATCTCCATTTCTGTCAGTCACATGGGCTCCCGAGGATGAGTCAGTGATGCAAATGGATTTTTAGTTTTGTACAGTATTTTATGCAAAATGAGCATAACAGGTTATTGCTTGTTATATTTTCACAAAGGGGAGGTCTATTCCAAATATGCCTTCTATTCCAAATATGCCTTTATTAAAGATTAAAAATCCCTTGGAGTAGTACAGTTCAAAAGCAGCCACTGAGTTGCTTGCATCTTGTCATGTAGAGGCAGTATGTGAGGGCAGAGGCTGGATGAAAGGGCCTGAAGGAAAGTTCTGTTTCCCCAACTTCATGTGCTTCGCCTTGCAGAAATTATTGAATTTCAGTGATTCTTATGTGTTTTTTTTTTTTCCAATTTGGTATTTCAAAGCAGCATCCACCATAATTCTATAAGACATAATTACATAGTATAGGCAAACTAACTCTGAGTAGTATCTTGTGAAGTGCTGCAATGTTAGGAGAAATAATTTATGTAATATCATAAATACAAATTGGAACTGTAAAACTTGTATTTCTATAATCTGTCTGAATCGTGTGCATGGGCTAAATGAGTTTAATTAAAAAAAAAAAAAAGAGTTAAACACAATTTAGAAAGTATTATTCTAATCAGTTATACCTTAAAGAAAACGTTCATTACATTTTCGTTACAGTTCACAACATGTTTTTCAATTCTTAGAATATTTTTTCAATACTTAAAATTCTAAACAATTCCTTGAGAAATAGAAAACAATAAAAACCATGAAACACAGTATGGGAGAAATAAAACTTGATCTAATGTAGATAAAGAGAAGTATCCTATTCTTTAGACATTTGCTTCAATATGAACTGCAGGCAGACTGGCAGCATTTTGATGCTCATTTGAATTGTCGTAGATAAAGTAAAAGGATTTGGGACACTGAATCACACCTATAGTTACTCATGCAATTGTTTATTGATGTTGCAAAATGGTGGTTAGCTACCAAATATTGTAATACATAAATATCAGCTACCAACATCACAACTTGGGCCCAGGGACTGTGTCACCTTCCATTACATCCCATGCCATTGCCCCATTAAAATCATTAATTACTTCAATACTGTACAAACATCAATAAAATACAAAACATAAAGCACTAAATTTTCTGTGTTCTAATAATCTTAGCCACATCATTTGAGTTTCATGCATTAATGTCTCAGGAAGCTACACTTTGCATTTATAACCTTTAGGGAATATATGTCTGTTACATTATTCACTCCCTGGTAATATTAATGAATATCACATGTTTTATACGTTTTGTGTGTGTAAATTTATTAACATCAAAAGTGTATAGAAATTCATATTATACATGTGTGTGTTGTCATGCTACCTATATTCTATTTGTATTTAACTTTGATAATGCTGTAATATCGCTTGCTATCTTATATTGTTAATTTTTCTTAGAGGAATTATTCTTTCTTATAGGCAAGTTGCACAGGGCAGTAGTGCTCATTCAGATTTCTACAGAGTGCAAATCTAAATAAGAAGCACGTGTATGCAAATAATATACCTGTCAAGAGGAATATGTAGTGATTTCTTCTAGTAGAGCCATTAATTTTTTTTTTTTTTTTAATGGGCAAGCTAAAGATTCTTCCTGGAAAATCCTTTTACATTAACAAAAGTGATTATTTTAACACTAAAATCTAATCTAATATAATCTCATCTTTCTAGATTCAATTCTAAAAATAACTTCTTTGTCTTTGAAAATATAACTTCTCTGATGCTTGTTGCAGAATTTATTGCCCCTCATTTTCTTTCCTTCAGTTATGACCTATCAATCTAATTTGGAAGGTAGTATTTGTTCTTAGTTCATGTCAGTTGATTCTGCACTAGTGCTTTATATTTTGCACTAGTATAACACACACTATAAGGTTCTGTTTTAAATGCAAAGCAAAGGTTAACAAATTCGAAATGTTTTGTGGGCTTATTCTGCCACACCACACAGATAAAACTTGCTGGAAAGGCTACTGGATAACAGATGTGATGCACAAAGTAATAACTGTCACAAAAGACAGTTGCTGTATATGATGCTCATGGAGCAAATAGATTTTTCCCAGTTTTCAGAACTAAGCATTTTGACAATATGCTCTTTTAATAACAGTATAAAACCAAACTGTGTTACACTTCTCAACCTCCTGATGTAGGTATCCAGTGACAAAGATGGTAATAAAAAAAAACTCTGCTAAGATCTGATATGTGAGCAAGGCTGTCAGTGAGGTAGTCTGGGAGAGTGGCATCAATAAAAACTGAAAAGTCAAAGTGACAATACTGAAGTGATCAGTTTTAGTGCAGACAGTGATCCTCTGTGTTGCAGGAGTCTGGTGAAAGGAAATAAAGTCCCCGGAGTAACTTGCCTGCTGTTGAGTTGTTCATATTCCAGTGAAGCTCTAAAGAGCATTTGGGTTATTGTTTCAGTATTTCACAAACAATGAAATCAGCACTTTCCTTTTATTTACCTGAGCTATACCGTACTCTCCCATTCTATCAACTGTTGCTAAGCAACTGTAACAGTAATAGTGATGTTTACCTAAAGCCTCAATTTATTTTATTTTATTTTTTAAAAGTAAACAAATTAAGTCCTCCCCATCATCAGTGATCTCCATCTGCTGAATGAGCATACATCTGTGAGGAATAGTCTTGTTTTAAAAGTCACTAAATCTGTCTTTAGCTCAGTGTTTTAAAACATAGGATCATATTCCCTATAAAAGAACTTTTTTTCAACATCACTACCTACATAGTTTAGAACCGGTATACAACTAGCTTTGATTTCCTCTCTTTATAGTGAATTTTCTTTCCTCTATTTTGATGAATCTTAAAAACAACTGAAGTAAACGCAAAGGAAGAACAAAGAATTCAGAGAACTGTACTGGTTAAAACCATTATTCTAGAAAGAAACAGGATAAAATATTTGCACATTATCTAGTTGCTTTTAACTAAGAACTTACTGTTTTGTTATGAGAGAACTATCAAGCTGTAGCCTTGAAAGTGCAGTTATGGTGTGGTGTTTTGTTTTGTGTGGGTTTTTTTGTGTTTTTGTGTTTTGTGTAAGTTGTTTTTGTTGTTGTTGTGTTTTGTTTGTGGGGGTTTTGTTGTTGTTGTTGTTTGGTTTTTTTTTATGGTGTCTATTAGCCAATGGCACTAAATTAATGGTGTTGTAGGCTGGATTTTTAAAGAACCATTAAAAGCCCCTCTAACCTTGGGGGGGCGGGGAAGTTTTCATGCAGAGAAACATTTTGCTGCATTTTATTTCCCCAATAACTTGAATGACTGCTAATGTATTGGTCTTCTGAGAAATTCCTGTATTAAAAAGGGAACGTGAAATGTCTTTTTCTCAATTTGTAATGGCATCATAATCTGATTGATGTATAGTATGTGTTTCAGAACATACTATATATTCTTAAAAATAAAAAAATCAATTTACACATGCCACCATTTAGAATGTTTTGCTCTGGTACCTAGCAAAGCCTCCGTTATGTCAGGATTTGTTTTGGACCTTCTTGCTGAATAGTAATATTAGCACAACTTAATTTCAGTTGGGTGCTGTCTGAAGGCTTAAATATACATAGGAAATTGTGTATTAAACTATAGCTTGTCTCTCAGAGTACTTATCTGAGACAATAAAAACACTAGCTTTTCTGTTTTATCAACAAAATCAAAGAATATATATCGTGTGGTTAGAAATAAGGTCTGAAATTAAAGTATTTTATAGACTGATGAAGTTGCAGTCACTTTGTATCTGCATTAGAATTTAAAGTTACTACACATGTTCTAGCACTGACAACCATCCATCTCATGTGAGATGGACCTAGTGAAGGACCTAGAGTGATGACAGATAAAACTGGCAGGTTTTGAGTGGAACTGTATTTAAAGGAAATCAATCTAAATTTTGCAAATTAATTGCCATTTTTCTCTATTTTTAGCTTTAGCTGCCAAGGTATAGAAAATTTGACAATTCAGAAGCAACTGGTTGTTCTAGGAAGTGTTGAGTCTGGCAGCCGGCAGAAGTGAGGCTGCCCCATTTCTGTGCTCTAGCTGCAGGCAATGCAAAGCTGAACAGCTTTTCCTAGTAGGTACATGCACCTCAAGCACACATCTACACTCCACATGTATTTATATGAATGACCAGCTACACGGATTAACAGGGGCAGATACTCAGTACTCTCCTGAGCTCAGGAAGCAACAGCACGTCTCATCCCGTTTTTTCTCCCTTGCTGAGCAGATTGGAGTTCCACTCACCCACAGTTAGAGCTGGCCACAACACCCCTGTTCCCCCACCTCTCCTGTGGTCTTATACTTGGAGAAATTGTCCTGCCTTCTCCTTCATGTCACCTGCTCACCAGCTTTGGGGTCTCTCTAGTCACCGACCCCCAGGCACACATGCCCTCCAGCCTATGGCCCAATTCAGCTACTGGCACTCTGACCTATAATTGCCCCAGGCTGACACGAACCCACTGTAAGGGTAACTACACAAACATGAAAGGATGATGGCAACAAGGTATGCAACCACCCCTTTGTGCTTTACAGCTGTTTACTGCTTCACTCTCTCAACTGGTATCAGCAACTATTTAAATCTGTAGGTAGCTACTGTAGATCGAGAAAAATCTTTTTTGTTCTACTTATAATACATCTTTGCACTATGGGGAATATTTGCTTTTTACCTTTTTTGTTAAAAAATTGTATTTGCAGAACTGCTGCTGTCATGAACTTTGCTGCTCAAAGTCATTTAAGTTGTGGCTAATAGTTATTGCAGTACCAAAGTTCCTGCAAGTGTGCACATGCGTGAGTTAGGGAAGTCATAATTAAAACATAATGTGCTGAAGGGACATGAGACATGTGCATTTGAATTTTCTGTGCAGGAAAGAGACTATAAAATCTGTGAGGTCTCTAACCATAATGCTTGTAATTAAGGTCTCACAAATAAAGATGAAAGAGAGATGGTGGAATCAGAGATTTATCCTGCTACATAAGCAAAGCGATTAATGCTGTTTTGTGCAAACTGCCAGAGGGAGCTAATCCCAAGGTAAGGCGGATGACAGCGTCTGTATCAACATACTCCCAGTAAGACCTGGAGACTGCTGGCCCCTCTGGAGGCTTTCCTGGAAATAAAACATTAATGCTCAAGAGCATTGCAGGACAACACTGTAAAGCTAAAAATTATTCCTCTTTTGAATCCAGCTGAAGCAAACAGCCTGCAATAGGGCCTTGCTGGACCAATAGATATTAGGAATACAAAGAGAAGATTAACAAAGATAGCTGCTTTTTTTTTTTTTTTTTTTTTTTAAATTCACATGACTGAAATATTCTCTGTAGAAAATTCCTCAATAATCTATTTAAAGTTGAAAAACTGCTAGAATAGGCTAGGGAACAAACAGAAGAAAGGAAAAAAAAAAACAA
Source organism: Ramphastos sulfuratus (assembly GCA_013399055.1). Taxonomy (NCBI): domain Eukaryota; kingdom Metazoa; phylum Chordata; class Aves; order Piciformes; family Ramphastidae; genus Ramphastos; species Ramphastos sulfuratus. The sequence continues at coordinate 310,768 of WBNM01023291.1, read as the reverse complement.
AACCAAAAAAACCCCAACAATAATGCCACAACCACCATGTGTTATCCAGTGTTTAAAAGGCAATCGAGGAAAAAAATGCTGCTCTGCTAGTATAATCTCCAGCACCAGTTCACCTGAGATGCCCACATTTAAAAAGAGACTGAGAGAAGTTAAGGGACTAAGAGCTGAAACAAGAAAGGAAGTTTGAAGTAGTTGAGAAAATCCAGAGTTGATGAATGTGAAGTGGTACACATTGTTGTAAAATCCGTGATGGGGGGGGCGGGGGGGGGAAATGACCAGCTAATGCTTACCTTAGCGAAAGAATTGATCAAATTAGTAGTAGAACAAAATACGGATTAAAAATATCACTGTGTAGATGATGTACATACATTTTCAGGATTACAAAAACATTCTTTGTCTACTACATTAAAGAAGTCAATGGAAGTTAGTATAGACTCAGGTTGACTAGATGAGTTCATAGAAAAGAAATCTAGAGCTATTAAATAGAAAGTCAAGACTACTGGAATGTGTTCTTTTTAAGACATCACTGAGAGGCAAATGTTGAAAGAGGAGAATTTTCTGTAAAAGTCTTTCCTAGATTCCTCCTTTGGCTTGCTGTTGGAGCTGAATGAGTTGTTCTTAACTTCTGCATTTAATAATAGAACTGTAATACATATTAGAATCTACTGTAAAGAAAGTGGGAGATCTGATATTACTAGACATCTCAGCGTCGTTATTAGTTGCTGCATTCCTCTGTAGCTGCAGAATTGAAGGTGCTGCTACACTCAAAACAAGAATAAATGTGACTCCATTTTCATTATCATGATTGTGCAAAATACCTTTGTTACGGTCGTCTTGGGCATATTTTATAGTTTGTTCAAAATGCATTTATCTCGCAAACATCTCTATGTATGTATGTTTATCCATATGCATATACATTTGTGTGTATATATAAATAATATGTGTAAAGCTGATACGAAGTCTGTAAAGAACCTTTCTAAGATAAAATAAGACTGAAATCGATTTAAATAATTTTCAACTACAGGCCAAGAGCATCTGTTATCTTAAATGACACTTTTTATATCATAAAGTTAAAATAACTGTCCTGAAATATCTTTTTAGGCAACATATGACCAAAAAAAAATAATGTTAACAGCACAGTTTTATTCATATAAACAACGATTCGGTGTCACACTAATAAAAATTTTACAATCTAGCACACCTTTAATATTCAGATATTTCAGTGTACTGATATTGTACTCAATCAATGACTACATGGCTTATGGAAAAAAGCAAAATTTATTTTTCCTTTTGACACAAGGGCCAGAACTAAAGTGAATGGCATGAGTAGACCTTTTCAGCATGTATTCAGTTGTATTCAGCCTATGATTATATTCAACCTGGCAGAACCCTGCTAATACTCTTTTTAATGTTTTCTTGTGAGTACATTCATTTACTTTGTCTCATCAGTGTCCTTTTACTGATTTGTGCCATGTCTGCAGACAGAAACTCAATTTTTCATGGGATATTGCATTACATCTATCTAATTTGCTGCCACCTGTTGCCCATATACTCTCTGTGTATATCCTCCTACGGAATCTCTCAAGTGATTTGCTGATGAATTTACTCCTTGGTAACACTGACAGTTCTGAAGATTTTAGACTTACATATACTGACAAAATAGATATCATACAGATAGGAGATGATCCTTTTTTTCCAAAATATTGCTTTCGTTCAGAAGTGAGATCCTCTTTGCAAACTGTTGGTGGCCAGCAATGAGATTGCTAGGAGTTAATTGTGTTTTAAAAATATTCTGGGTTTTTTATTGTTTTTTTTTAATTGAGCACTAAGTATACGTATGTTTGTGTATGTGTGTACCAAAGTAAGAACAAACCTAAAGAGCATTTCCCTGCAATCATTTCCTTCATGGTTCTCCTTTGCCTCAAGTTTCTTGCCTACAAAGTGAATAGGTAACATGTTTATGAATCATTTTGAAACTGGAGATATCTAGATATAGACATGAAAGCAAAAACAAACTGGAGAAATAATGGGCTATGAGTCATAAAGAAATGATGAAGTTAAACAGATAAAGCATTGTCTGCTTTATTTATCATTGTAGTTTGTTTCTTTTCCAAGACAATAGCATGTAATAACTTCTATCTACAATATAGAGTACAAAATACATTTTGGAATAAAACTAGGAGCAATCCATGAGAGCTGTAAAAACTTCTGAGAGTAGGTAGCAAGGACCTCTGTAGGAGGTTGCTGGGATATAGTCGTTTTAGGGGTGGGAGGGCTCACTTTACTATCTCAGCAACATTCAAGTTTACCTTAAGCTGGCTGTAGGGTTTCCTAAGAGGCTGGTAAGGTAATTTATTTGTCTTCCTGATAGTCAAAAAAGTAGTTTACATATGCATTTGCATGTGCTACTACATTCTTTATATGCCAGAGTTATACATTTGTGCTCTTAAATGGTGATTCTGTCATTAGTAGACTTTAGGCAAGTTACTACCTTGCATTTGATTAGTTCTCCTCTTTTCAAGCAACCCTTTCACACTGAGTAGTAGGAAAGCTGCTATGCAGCACGACTTGCAGAGTGTACTTGATTCACACGAGACAGTTTCTGGATGTTGGTGACACGAAGGAGCTCATTAAAGTATTAGGGTGGTGGGCTGTGCCTATAATTTTCCCTTTCTGTTTTCAGAACATTGCTTCTGTAGTAATTACATTATTAATTATCTGTAGTAATTAAATTATTAATGATATAATTAGATTATTTTAAGTTGATATTTCTTCTGTATAATGCAGGGCGTCTTCAACAATGCTGACAAGTTACAGTGAACAGTACACAGATGACACTTTCATAGAGTAATCAGTTCCTTCCTCAGGAATGTTTAGTAATACCAATATTCTATTAAAGCAGTATGAATCAATTGGCAGATATGTAAGAGAAGATTTTTACTTTAAAGGCCTCCTGAATCTCTGTAACTTTTTTATCTTTTCATTAGAGTTTTCTTATATTTGAAATTTAGGGGGAAATTATTACTTACTAGTTCTTTAGTTTTAGCAGTAAATCCCTTTTATTAAATCAGTTTTACTGAGATTTAGAAACCTCCCACAAGCATTTGACAGCACTACTCTGCAATATTCAGTCTCAGAGACCTACTGCTGAGAAGTTAAAAATAAAATTGCAGCCTGAAATACTTTCCTGGTTTAGGTATAACAATAAAATGCTGGGATTATACTTGTTCTTAAGTGCTTAAAATACATGTGATAATCCAAGCATTACAGTGCACAGAATGTCCTTAAACTTTTCTTTGTTCAAATATTTCATTAATGCTTCTCTCCAGCTCTGAGCCAATACAATTATTGTGTGTGGGATTAACAAAATGAAATAGGAAATTAGCCAAAATGTGCACTGTAAGTCAAGGTTTCTTGAGGATTCTTGTTAATGAGCTGCCTTATAAGGTCTGTAGGATGTACAAACCAGACACAAATGCCTGCTGAGTGAGTACTTAGTGTTATTTTTTTAAGAATCCTCCACCCTACTCTGATAAAACAAAGCAAAACAAACACAAGAACAGAACACTAACACTCAAAAGCAGAAAAAAAGTACACTTTCCTTATCACAATATACATGAGACTTCAAAATGTTGTATCACTGAAATTTTGCTCTTTTCTGAAGGTACAAAAAACCTTAGTGTTGGTTGCAATGGAATGCATAATAAATGTGTCTACATTTTATTCTCTGTATTGAAAGTATGTTTCATAACAGCAGAAACACTAACGGGGCACCCATTATACATGGCATACATGGCATTAACTAAAAAGCCCTCTCTGGCATTACAACTGTCAGTCTGTTGAATTTTTCACATCAAGGCTAATGCTTAAATTTCACATTTGGATGAATAAGTTATACATTGTTAGTACTACATAACCCCAAATAATCATGCATTGCATAAAAAAAGATGGTAGGTGCCTCTGAAAATCCAGAAATGGGAGCTTTGAATGGAGAGGCAAGAATGATATAAATGCAGGTCTATGTGGTGGTTGTAATCTGGTAAAATAGTGTTATAGAATTAAGTTTACATATACTTACTTGTGTAAGAATATATCCCAAGGGAGGGGAAAAACACCAAAATACATGTTTTCCTTTCTTCTTTTTCAGGTCAGAACTGTGGAGGCTTAGTACAGGGACCAAATGGTACTATAGAAAGCCCTGGATTTCCTCATGGTTATCCAAATTACGCGAACTGCACGTGGATCATTATCACAGGAGAACGGAACAGGATACAATTGTCATTTCATACTTTTGCCCTTGAGGAAGATTTTGATATTTTGTCAATTTATGATGGACAGCCACAGCAAGGCAATCTAAAAGTGAGGTAAGGTACCTGTATTTTTTTTTTCTTAATTCCTTTCTCTCTCTCTCTCATTTCATCTCCCTTTTTGTGTCCTGAATATATGCTCTGATGATATAACTGCATTGTGCTTCCTTAATTCTTCCTCGGCCAAGGGGATAGCAATGCCCCAGGATCTCATAGCAAAAGACATTAATCCAAGTTCAGATCTTTATGATCCTAGCCTGTGTATCAGTAGCATCAGTCATACATAAAATGTTCACAGTTCAGGGTCAGTTTTGGTAAAGGCCCTGAGCATGGGACTATCTCACCCTGCAGTAGTTTGTTTTTTTATCTCTCCTCCAATGGAATCCAAATTGGGCTCAGAGATGGTCTCCTGAAGACACTTGTCCCCATTTTCTAAAAGAACTCTTACTGAGACCACACTTTAATTTTCTAGCATGCCTGCAATATTTGAACCAAAGGATGGGTGTGCTGCTTGTGCTAACATTGTCCCAGGGGTCTCTCACCAGATGTGCCACAGAGAAAGCAGTAGCTGATAGAGTAATTTGTGAAAGGCACAATCTGATCTGTGAGTATCAGGCAATCTCTGGAAATGCTTGCCAGATTAAAACACGGCAGTTATTACCTGTTGTGCTGGTTAATCTAGTGGTGGTGGTGGGGAAACTCAACACCTGTCTTCCAGATGAGTTGAGCTGTAAATTGTTTGACTTTGCCTAATAGTTGTACTTACTTAGAAATATAGAAGAATTTCAACTTTGGCAATTAGGGATCTTTTTTAAAGGTCAGAAACTGGTAAGTCTTTTATGTCCATATACCACTGAGGTTATGAAGTGGAAAAATAGAAGCTTTTTGATCCTTCGGCTGTTCACAACTTCAGATTTTGACTCATTTCATTGGTGCTTTATTTTGCATTTCTTGGTCATTTGCTAGATCTAGACTGCAGAGCTGAAGAGCAAGCATTGGTATTAGCGATGCTTGGTTATTTTTTGTTCAGTCATGTGATTTATGCAATACTGTAAAACACTGTTGTCAGTTCTGTTGTCTGATTACTCTTTTACATGCTGATGATTTATATTACACAACTAAAACAAATGTGGGAACATTACCAATTTTTTTCTGCATTTTTGTGGGCATCATCACATATTTTTGACAAGAACAATGTTCTGATTGATGGGTGACTTGGTTCCAAAAGTTTTGAAAAATGTGGAAGGTAGTACACTGCTATGAATGCTTAAATTGCAGAGCATTTGTGCTTCATTTACTCTACTTAATTGACCTACAGTTCTTGTATCAACTTTATACAAGGATTAATTTATTTTTTTTTTCAGTCAAATGCTTTTATTAGAAGTACCTAACACGCCTGCTTGTTTTGCACTAATCTGTCAGTAGAAATTTCTTTCAAGGAAGAGAACCAACTGATATTCTACAGGTATGGATGCAGAAGACACAAATTTCCAAGTACAATCTCAATCTCAATGAAGTCATTGCAATTGCCACTGATTTCAGTAGAGAAAATATTTCATTTCCAACTCCCAGCATTTAAGCACCTATTTGCCAATTAGTTGCCCTCATAAATGGTATTATAAGGAAAAAGCAAACACATTTCTTGCCTTTGCAGTATGCATGTGTTTAAAAAAAAAAAAAAACCACAAACCAAAAAACAAACAAAAAAAACAACAGAATTTGAGTGTTGGGTTTCTGTTAACGTGAATCATACTCTTGTGACATGCCTATTGCTGCATAAAGCACATTTGCAGGTGTACCCCTGTACAATAGCAAATTTCAAGACAACTCACTGAGCTGATATTGGAAAATTATGGTCTTCATTTTCTAGCTGACAGTATGCAAATGCAAGGGACCATCTTGGACCTTCTGCTTCAGAGTATTTTTTCATAGATAAAATACTCTACTAGGGTATAATACAGGTCTTTCATCACTGTGTAAAATCTGGAGGTTTTACTTTAAAATAGTTGAGTGATTATATAGCTATTACAAATGATAATAATAAAGTAATATCCATTCCCAATTTTTGTAGTATTTTTTAGATACAAAAGAAAATGGGATAAAAATTAATATTATATGAAACTAGTCTAGTCCGCTGTCTAAAGGGCATTTTGGTATGATAGATGTGCAACAGGGTACTTTTTCTACATATTGATTGCAAAACCCAATACATAAAATATACCAGAATTATAAGGGAAGGAATAAATTGTTATAAGTTCTTTGCGTGGAGGAAGGGAAGAGAAATAGGTAGTTATAAGATGTATATGAACTTCTTCACATGAAAGTTAAGGGATAATGGGTACGAATTATTAATGGAGAAATTCTGAGCAGACATGAGGAAAAATTTTCACAGTGAGAACAATTAGTCATTATAGAATCACAGAATAGTAAGGTTGGAAGAGACCTCAAGGATCATCTAGTTCCAACCACCTGCCATAGGCAGGGACACCTCCCACTAGTACAGGTCACTCAAGGCCTCATCCAACCTTGTAAATAATCCCTCCCCAGCCTTCCTGTAGGCCCCCTTCAGATACTGGAAGGTTACTATAAGGTCTGCTTGAAGCCTTCTCTTCTCCAGGTTGAAGTGCCCCAAGTCTTGTAGCCTGTCCTGATAGCAGAGCTGCTCCAGCCCTCTGAGCATCTTCATGGCCCTCCTCTAGACTCATTCCAATAGTTCAATGTCCTTCCTGTGCTGGGGGCTCCAGAACTGCACACAGTACTCCAGGTGGGGTCTGACGAGTAAAGGGGGAGAATCCCCTCCCTTGCCCTGCTGGCCACACTTCTCTTGGTGCAGCCCAGGACTTGGTTGGCTGTCTGGGCTGCATGCATACACTGCAGGCTCATCATTCAGGGAAGTTGTGGATTCTTCAAGAATGGACAGTTACGTTTTGGATGCTCAGGGCACTGGGCCATCTTACCTAGGTTGTGCTTTTGTCATATAAGGTTGGACTAGATTTTGCTTTTTTGCTTTAGATTTTGAGGTTCCTTCCAAACTTGGGTTCTATGATTCTGTTATATATAGAAAAGTGAAATTTTCAGTCTGATGCCACCTGTTATGGTAATGCTTTGTAAGGAGGGTACTGTAGTCATAATTTTATAAACAAATGTTAAGATAGATAATTAATGTCACTGTATATAATAACCAAAACAGATGTCTCCATTCTACATTATTGAAAAAAAAAAAAACAAACCACCTTATCATAAAGCTTAAATATAGCTTTGTCAGTTAAAGTTTTAAAAATGCAGCCAAGTTCTAATTAAACTGGTGAAAACGTATTTCTTTTTAATTTTAATTTACATTTTAAATGGTAAAGGAGTTGTCATTTGCTATATATAGTTAACCATCAGTAGGCAGAATTCATATGGATGAGACTCTTGTGGCAAAGAGAAGCAAGCGTGGTGCACTGAAACAGTATTCATTGTGGATTGTTTCCCTAAGAGCTGTATTCAGTAATCCAGTGTGCCTCAGGTGTCAGCATATCTTTTTTAAGACTTTTTTCTTCTATGTGTCAGAGGTACTAGAAACTGATAATATTTTTTTTTAATAGGAATTATAAATGAATCAACAGACATAGGGATTAGGGACATAGGCCAGCTTTGAAGAGGCTTAGTGCATAGGCAGATGTGAACTGGCAATACCAACATATTGAACTGTGTACTGTCAGTAGATACATTACCTGCTACCAGCAAATGAACTCAAAGCTGTGCTTTCAAGAGTTTATGTATTTGAAAAGTCATGTCAGGGCTGGTTGTACTGCATACCTATCTCCTACAGCTGAAAAGAGAAAAATGCTCATTCATGTTAGTGCACTAAATCTTATTACAATATATTTTTCCTATACAGAATTCCTAAATAGGGATTTCATAGAGAGGTGTAGGGAAACTGTAACAATTCTATAAACAGAAGTGCCTGTGTCAAAAATTCTGCTGCTGGAGAAGTGAGGTGGGGTGTTAGTGGGGTGCTGAGAGCTTGTACTGCAGATGTCGCAAACGTGGTGAACTGACACTTCGTGTCAATGCCTTCACATCAGCTCATGGCTTGATATTCCACATTTTGTTCTATGTCAAGTACAAGTACATGTTGTAATCTCTGTGTCACAGTGTCTGTTGGTTAAAAGTTATTTTTTCAGTACCATGCATTCAGTTTACATAAGACTTAGTTTGGGAAGATACATGCAATATACTCTGGAATAATCCTTTCAAATAATCAAGTCAATCTTTCATGCAGTCCTGAAAATCTCTTAAAAATATATTCCAAGCAACTTTGGTTTTCCATACATAGAAATGCTGATAATACAGTTGTGTACACAATGGGAAGAGGTAACTGTACAAACATGAATATTTTGTTTGCATGTAGATGTCAGTAATGTTTATTTCAGACATATGTGGTATGTATTATTTGGAAACTGATTTTTAAAATATCTGCTTGCCTTTGTGGTTTCTCAGGCCTTCTAAGCAATATTTAGTTTACTGCAGCCTAGGTAATGATTTAATAGATGCTGCCTGTTATTACTTGCATTAGATGAAATAAACATTTTTGTTTTAATGGAGCAGTGATGCAAATGAGAGAAGCTACTAACAGTGCATGTAATGAAATAAAGCTTACCAGATTTTTTTCTGACAAGCATATACACAATGTGCGTTAAATAGTATGTTCTGTCTACTTTCTTGATTCATGGAGAAATAATAGGAACTAAACATGAAATCTTCAAAGGATTAACTTTTTTCCTGTCTCCAGTAAGCAATAAACCATATGTTTATTCTGCAATTCACAATCCACACGTGGAGACATGGAAAGTGAAGTGAAAGTCTGAGATCCTGTTTATTATTAAATATCTTTATCTAAACAACTCAAAATATAACATGCATTCAACACTTTTTTTTTTTTCTGTTGAGTCTCTGCTGCTTCAGAAGACAATTTCTATCCCCCTTCTTTCCAGAATCAAGAGAACACTGAAGCAATGAGAGGGTGATTGACTTTTCTACACAACTGCTGACACTGCAGAAGCAAGACCTTTGTGCAGTTAGGATTTTTACTTTTTCGTCCCCTTTTATCTTTTTATTGCACATCATTTTCTATAAGTTGCTTTCAACCTATAGGATTTTTGTGTTTGTGGGCTGGTAATTTTGTGAAGAAAAACTTTAAGAATGACTATAACAGACATCTTTTTCCAGTTTAAGTTTATCTAGAACACAGCACAAAGTAACAAACCGAGTTAGTGTTCAGATTTTGAACAAGATTATTGAAGAATTTCAGCAGGATATTCTGGCATTTTGTACCTCTGTAAGAAAAGGAAAACTATTATTGTATGATTATGCAAATTGCTGAGTTACTGTCAGCAGAGATGCCTATCAATGACTGTCATTTCTCTTTTTTATATTTAATCAGATTTTTCTTGGCTTTTACACTTATTAAAGTATTGGGAAGAATAAATCATTTATAGTAGAGGGCTAAAATGTGATTCATTGTATATCACATAGTTATTTTAGGAAAGAAAGGAAACCGTGACCTGATTAGCTAAATGCTGACAGATAGTTTCTGCCAACAGTAAAAAGAGCATGCAATGAAAGGAATGATAATTTATGTCTGCAGTACTGGCATGTTCAAGCACATATATTGCAATATTTTTTTCATAAGTAGATAAAAGGCAAAAATCCTAAACCCTAAATTTTTAGCTTTCCAATTCAAAATCTTAAGCTTGCTAATTTTGTTGGCAAGCCCACATACAAAAAAGATTTAATGAAAAAAATATTAAAGTCAAATAAGGAATTTTCTTAACAACAGCAAACTGCTTTGGCAAGAATTATGGGCATATTAAGTACATAGTTCAGTCTGATACTAAGTGATGGTCAGCTAAAAAAGAATAAATTTTTTTTCTCCCCCCAATAAACACTGTTCAAATTGTTAATAAAAATAATAAAAAATAGAGGAGACAATAATCTCACTGACCCAGAATAATTCTTGTTGTAAATGTTCTTTGAAATACACTTTTATAGGTATTAAACTTTTCATTATTTAAAACATAGCTTCCTCAAGACTGCCTGCAAAACGTCCTTAAAGTATATATGTGTATCATGTTTATCTTTCAACACAACTTTCAGCTGATCATACCTGCCTCAAAATAGTACTGTGAGTTGTATTTCTTTTTATTTTTGCCATAGCATTTTAAAACAATTTTCAGCACCTTCTGTGGGTTCTCTTGTGTGATTTTTATCTCTTGCTTTCCGCAATGACAGGGTGACATTAGGATGTTCTCAATCACCCTTTCCTCACCCCTGTAACTGAGCTATGTTATTTAATTTTTGAGCAAGGAAAACTTTTTATATTCATAGGACTCTCAGTCAGAATAGCAAAAATATTGTGGTGTGCAGTGGGTAAGGAGGTGAGAACTGAGGAATAATGGCAGGGGGGAAGAGAAAGTGGAGGATATCAGAAGCTTATTTGCTGTAGGTCATAGCCTGTGCACAGAATAGGCAGACGTAATGTGCTGGAATGAAGTACAGCTCTACACACTGTAGGTACTCTGAGGTGATTCTAAGGGGACCTCCACAAAGACACATACTAAAGCATTTATATAGCTTTCAAAGAAAAATTCATTTCTATTGCATACATTTATATAGCTTTCAAAGAAAAGTTAATTTCTGTTGCATACTCTGGATTTATTATACACCTCTAGAAAATGGTAACCATTGAAGCTGACCAAGGAAAAGGAGTTTTGCACTTACAGATCAATTACAAAGCTGTGTAGGTTTTCTTATTCTGCATTTTTTTCTACTGAGGGGCATTTTCTATCTTCACCAAGAGAGATCTGAGCAAATACAATCTCTAGACAGTATAGATATTGGTGCATATTTTACATAAAGAGCCAGCTTCATTACTGCTTGTTTTACGTTTGTGATACATTTTTTTTTTTTTAATAATCTCTTATAGAAATACAAAGGAGGTGGCAACATAACCTAGGCAGCTGTTTCCTCCTTCTGCATCTCGTGCTTATTACATTACATTCATTATTAGTTCAGTTAGGTGAATCACCTTCCTAACTTTCAGTAATTTATTTTTAAATTTCTTGTTTGGTTTTCTTTGTTAATTGAGTAAAGTGAGTTCTGTTTGTGCTAGTTTTCATGCCACATTCATTGGTGCAATCAAAATCAGATGAGCTTCTTAGGGCAAAAACCTTGTCCTCTGAGAACCTTTTCTTCTCAGAAAAGGAACTGGGACAAGATCCTTGTTTCATCCATGGTGATGGAGTAATGAGGTAGGGATTTCCCTGGACTCTGTGTTTGCAGATTTAAGATACAGAGAGATGTCCTCTTGTCTCAGTTTATGAATCACCCATCACAAACTTTATTAAACTTACCATATGTCAGAAAATTAAATGAGATTTTTTTGGCGGGGACAATGAATGCAGTAATTTCTATCCTTCTTTTGAGAATCTGTCTTTTTTCACTAATGGACGATGGTTATTCATTATCTAACAACAGAAATGAGAAAAATTATTTACATTGTGGTGGAGGTGGAATAATATGGGAATCATTGATTAGTACTATAACTTTGTGTAGCAAGAGATTAAGAGTTATAAGGGTGTTATGGAAAGCAATTGTATGTATCATATTTAAAATTTATAAAATAGAACATTGAATAGGTAAATATGCCTTTTTATTATGAAGAAGCACTGATTAGAGAAAAGAGTGACATTAAACAAAAATGTGTTTTAAATAGCATGCAAGACATTATTACTCTGAGGACTCCATTTCACAGGATTGAGTACAGGTAATGTTTGATATAAGATGTGCAGCCAGGCTGGGAAATATCAAGGTAAAGTGACCATCATTTCATACAAGCTAGCCAAGTCACAATAGGGAAATAAACATTTTAGTCCATATTCATCACATTTGAGTTTATCTGTCATGTCTTTAAAAGGCAAATATCAGCCAACAAACTACACAGTAAATCAATTAGATTGCTAACTTTTGTTTGAAAATGTATCTGTGAAACTAAATGATGGCACTATTGTGCATATATCAACCACAGCACCAATCACTTTTGTGCTGCAAGATAGGAAAGAGTTAACTTAAAAACATAAGTACTTTTTTCTTAGTTTTTCTTGAATGAAGAGCTTTTTTAAAAATTGCAAAGTAACTTTGAAATATCAGACATAGCCACTGAATAAGGTTGGCATCTCCCTGTGCATTAAGAGAAGAATATATTGTTTTGAAGTTAAAAATTGCAGTGTGTAATCCTTCTATTTGCTGTGGAACATTTATTGAATGTATTTGCCTGATATCTGAGAACAAAACCTCTCCTGTGTCAGCCATAGCTTATTTTTTTTCCCTATAGAAATTGTAGAAAATGGANCACAAGGCAACCGTGTGTACTTTGTTTACCTCAGAATCTGGGCAGGCCACAGACTCCAGACTTAGTGGCTCCAGGTTCTTTGTCCTCTTTCCCACAGTTGCTCTTCCCAAAACAGAAGGAGAGAGAGCAGAAAAACATGCCTGGGCAAGCCAGGACATATATAAACCTATTTTGGCCTGCTTAGGCCTACCACAACAGGATGAAACTGAGAAGACTCCTTTTTCTTATAAAGATAAAACACCAAGCCCTCAAAATCTCCATTGTGTGCTACAAGCATGAAAGAGCAAATTGAGCGTAACAAATAAACATGGGGATCCTGGAGATTTTTTGTTTCTTTCTTTCCTTTTAGTGTTGTAAGGCCTTTAGCCAGATATTCTAATGTCATGCTGTGTGAAAAAGATGTTAATTTCTCTAGTTGCTGTGAAATGTTCTAAGTATCAAAGAAATTGCCACTAAGAAAAAAAAAACAACCAACCAAACAAACAATACCCCAAAGAATACATTAGCATGAATAACTCAGCATTCTCTAGTGAGGAAAGAAAAGCAAATTATTTGCATATTAGAAAACCCAAACAAACAAAAAACCCCAACAAAACCCCACTAAACCCAAATAAAAACACTCTAACAGTGAATGAGTATCTAACATCAGAGCGAAAAAGGGCTGGGTTTAGGTTCTCACATTGAAAGTTTGGATGTGAATTCCTTGCTTACAATGAAGGCAACTGATCACAGCATTCAGGGCACAATGACCTAACAGTGCATACATTGACCTCTGTGAATAAAAACAAAAAATATAAAATTTTCTAACAAACTGAATTCTAAATTTTGTATCAGTTAAACATCTTATTGACAAAAACTATTATAGTGAATACTCAGTGCCTTTTTAGAGGAGGTATAAATAAGGCCTTGTAACAAAATTAGAAACTGGATTTGAAGAAGTGTTCGCAGATCCAGTTTTCGATTGTGCTAGTGGCTGCAGAGTAGTGGCCCAATCTTGAAAGGCTCAGAGAGCAGTGTTACTAATAGTGCCACAGTCTATCCATTGTCCAGAGGCCCCACGTTTGGTCTGTCTTGTCTTCTTTTTTTTTTTTTTTTTTTTTTTCCCTCAATTGCAAGGGTTCCTGAAGCTTTTGTCTCCTTCTACCTGAAGAAACTACTTTTGTCTCAACCTGGGGCTATGTGTTTACCTGTTTTTATTTCGTATTTTCCACCCATGATCTTCCCCTATATGCCAAATTAAGCTCATGCAGTTTTTTTTTTCTTTTAAACACAAGCAGTTGAGAAGATGTGGACCTTGAGTAAAACAAAAAGATTATGCATTTGAGAGGACAGAAACTCCATCCACTATAAAACTCTGAAAATTATAAAGAACTATGGTGGGATTTTTTTAATACCAGGAAACCCAGGATTCAACAATGAAAAAGCAAATAACTCCATAGACACACACAACTTTTCTTGTAGAGTTAGAGGAGAAATTCACAAGCTAGGCTTTTGGAAGCCATCTTTATTTGAATGTTTAATCCAATTATAACAAACAATTAAATAACTGACATGAATTCAAATATATGTTGATCTGTTGATGTTCAAATATATGTTGATCTTAGGGAAGTTCTAGTTTAAAGTATATCAAGCATTTAAAGAACGCTGTCTCTAAATTACATAAATCATAATAGGAGTCCCTGAGAAAAATCGAAAACCACATCCAGAAATTCTGAATCTCCCTAAAACAATGCTCTGAAATCCTTATTTTCAAATACTGTGCTCCTAAGGTGTGAGAGAGCAGACAAGTAGAAGAATAGTATTTTCCATAGTTTACACACAGAATAGCAGAATGGGAAAAGCCCTCTGGAGATAAGAGTTCAACCTCCTGCTAAAGCAAGTTCACCTATAGGTCCCAGGCAGGTTTTGAATGTTTCTAGAGATGGAGACTTCATCACCTCCCTGGTCAGCCTGTTACAGTGCTCCATCACTGTTAAATTTAAGTTGAAATGGAACTTCTTACATTCAAATTTGTGTTGTTTTAGTTGTCATAGGACTACTTTATACCACAGATCACCAAATATATAGAATGCCAAAGAAACTACAAAGTGGATAGACAGTTCCTATGGATTTAGGTAAATAAATAATTTGTGCAATTATTGAATTATCTATTTTAAAACTTAAAATTAAGCACTAATTTCTAACATTATAATAAGGAGCACAGTGATTTGTTTTATAAAAGCCAGCTTTCAAAGCTATTCAGCATATTTGGCAGCTTTTTACTAACTGTTCAAGCTTGCTTTCACAGTATAGTCTTGTCCTCATTTATTTGTTGTTGCTGCAACCATTAATCATAGGTTCTCTCATTCTTCTCCTAAAGGCTTTGCCAAAAGCAAAGCTTGTCAACTTTAGCACTTCAAGATCTAGAGTACAGAAAAGTTATTTTATTATTACGCAATTCTTAGCTATTAGTACTGCTCCGATATTTTCTCTTTGCCTGCGTTTCAAGTGCTCTGCCTTGTCACTGATGGGAAGAGCAGATTTTTTGTACGCTCAATCTAGAGAAGTCTTTTCAAGCTTAGAAGCACAAGATAGAGATGAGAGTATCTTCTCAAGAGGAAAATGTTAACACATTCTTGCCTATAAACTTTAATTTTCTGTGCTCAGAGATGTTGCTTATGTGTAGAAAGACTGCCTGAAAAGGATGAACGTGCTTAGCTAAAGCTTTGGCTAAGTCCATATATCTTGTTTCTTAGCAATGAAATTTTAGGAATCGATTTATCACTTTAAAATTGCTTATTTTACATATTACTATAACTACAGGCATTTGACATCACATTGTAGAAGCAAATTATGATGTATACTGGTACCGTACTGATATGAGCAGGCAGAAGTCAAGTTATCGAATACACAATTTGAGGCTTAATTATCATAAGAAAACTGCACAAGGACCTCATACTTGATTTTTCAAGTGGACAGTTATAAAGATGAATCCAATAATACATCTCTGCTTTTTTTTAATAGTCCTTGCAGGCTGTATTTACATGCTGTATTGATTATTATGAAGGTTTAATAAAGTTTATTAATTGCAGAAATTATTTTAAAAGCCTCCACTTGCTGTTGTATTATCAATTTCAAATTTTATATTTTAAATTAGTTAATTAGTCAAGACTTTCAGTAGTCCATAAAAACGTATTCAGTTTGAGAGAGAAAAAAAAAACGCAGGCCAAGCATGTAGAGAGAATGATTGCATTACAGGGAATCACAGAATTGTTCTAGTTGGAAAAGACATGATGCAGATTATGCTACTTAATGAATGCACCAAAAAAGCTACCTGTATCAATTCTACGTTGCCTGAATTATACTTGGTTGAGGTATTTTTCATTCAATTTTATTTGTAGTTTTCTTTAAAGAATGGCAATTCTATATTCATTCTGGCATAATTCAATATGATTGAGTTGAAATAAACACCTTATTCAAACATCCAACTTTTTGAAGAAAGAGACTACTTACAAAATTTTTCATCTTTTATAAGTATCATTTAATCTGTTTTATTGTTTGTGCAAAGTAGGATTTGCATTAATAGGCATTCTCTTGCTAAATGGTCTACTTTTTATAAGATTGTTAGAGGTCTTTGAGTAGAAGGTGTAGAAATGTAAAATGTTTTCAGTACAGGGAAGTAAACTAATTTTACTGCTCCTATATCTGGATTTAATTTTTTTTGTCCGTAAGATGAAGTTGTTTGCTTTCACAAAAGTGCTCTGAGATCCTGTTTCCAGAGTGTCAGATTCCTTTGTTGTTTTCAGAAAACTCTTTTCAAAATGCTGGATCTGCAAATCTGAATTTTATGAGCATCTTTTAACTTTATTTATGCTTAAAGGATTTTAGAGACTTGGAATCATTATCCAAGGGAAGCAAGCTGCCAGTACATGTGGAGGTTCCACAGCTCAGCAGTAAGGCAGTGTAGTATGTACTAAATCAAATCTTTTGTTTGTAATTGTAAAGACAGATCCAACTAAGGCAGCTGTACTGACACTAAAGTGAGGTTTATGGGCAATAAAAACCACACTTTTGACGTAACACCTCTTGGATCTTTGAACAGAGGAAATAAAGTGGATATGGGGCAGTAAGTATATTACCTTACAGCAAGTGAATGCATACTGGGGCAGGCTACAACATGTACTTGTGTACAGAATGATTAAGAGGCAAGCGTAGCACTGGAAAACATCTTCTCATTGATTCAGTGAGTCATGTCCTGTTACATCCTAGTGTTAGCAGTGCCTTGATACTACCAGAAGAAATACTTCATAGCTTTTCTCAGGTTTTCTGAGACCATTAAGAAAATAGGTGAATATTTGGAACTTCTTTTTTTTTTTATTCCACCACAACTATCTCAACCATTTGTGCATTTTAAGTCTTACCTTAAAGCAGAATGTTTCTCTTACCTCAGATAAAATAAGAAATCAATATCCAAAGCCAAAAGCCTTCTCAGAGAAATAGATGTTGTTTAGCATTTTCTATGTGGACCTTGTGTTAGCAAGGAGAAAGGGAAGCCTTATATTTCTTGCACATCAAGGTTGTCTCTTAGCATTCTTTGATTGTTGGTAGGGTAAAGACAGTCTGAAAGATAAGGCGCAAATAAAGAGAATAAACAGAACTGGGTCTGCAGCCTAGCACTGGTGAACTTCTAGCAACAGTCATGAACCTTGCTTGATTTACCTGGCCACTTCTAATCATGAAAATTTCATTATTTAAGACTTATTTACTGGTTATAAGTCCAAATTCACTACTCTTTTCTGAACTATAGAATAAGGGAAATAATTCAGCTGTCATAATAGCACAAGAAATAACCTTAAGGGACAAATGGCATCCTAGAAATTCTTTTCAGGTCATCATACTTAAATTATTTTCTTGTAAGTTCTTTATAGCTTGCCTTTTATCTGTAAACAACAATCAGTAAAAGTTTAAGTTCTAAAACTCTTACCTGAATTAGATAAATAACACTAGGTGCATAAGTAGGGTGACAGAGCTAATGGAAAAGATTTGTAAATTAAATAAACATGCTAATAGATTTTTCTTTAATTGGAATTGCAAGCATTTACAAAATGGTTATGCTGTCTGAACATTTTCTGGATGAGACAGGAAAAAGGCAATTCATGTCCTCGACTCCTCATTGTTTCACATGTGAAATCAGTATGTCAGATAAATAATGAATTAAACCATGTATTGAGTGATTAAATGTCTGGTTTTAGCTTGCAAAGTTACATGTAGGAAAGCAAAATGCATTTGTTGAATAAAGAAAAACTTACCTTTCCCTTCCTCATCCATTTTACCTTCATCCTTATCATTCCTTCATTCCTCTGCTTGTTGCTTTTCCTCTGCTATAACTCATTCTTTTTAATCTTTTATGTAAACTGATTTTAAAGTGATTTGAGTCTAAACTAAAGATCAAAATAAGTAGTAAGCATTTATTTGTCTCCTTTACACTTGGCTTCCTCTTACTTGGATAGATTTCAAACTTTACTGATACATACAATCAGTCTTCCTTGACTACCTGAAAATAGAACACAAAAGAAGTAGCCATTGATTGTATTATATCACATCCGCCCAGAGAAATTAACATACAGTAAATCACAGCATGAATTTAGAGCACACACTACTCTGTACTAACTAGATGGGTAAGAACGCCTGGTTCGTTCAGAGGAGGTTGAAGTTATTAGTTCATTCCACCCACATCAGTGCTGGCAGCATCACATCCCCGTGCCCTGAGTAGAGTCCAATCTGCTCTACATGGCTTGTCAGCAAGAGCAATTACATTGTGCTCAGTGTGGCACTCAGTATTACTACAAAGCTTCCTGCTGGCTCAAAGCGTGGCAGGCTACAGCTCTTATCTGTCTGCAAAATACCTTCATAGACATAACCACAAAAGCCTTCAGGCAAAGAAACTTATTCTGCGTTTTAAAAAAAAAAAAAAAAAAAAAAAAGGCACCTAGCATTTGGTTTATCATAAGAGTGAGAAATCAGTGAAGGATAGCTGATGTGCTTAATATTATTGTGTGTTAACATTTCTTAGCATCTAGATAAGTCTTTAGCATGTAGTTTCATAGTGCCGCTCAGCTGACAGAACTCTATGCTTTAGACCAGAAAAAGCGGTGCTGGTCCTCCTTTGCCCTCAATTCCCATTGAACGCTTTGCTGCACAATGAGGCACCTAACAAAGCTGTTTAACTCTCTACACTGGAAAAACTCCCTTGTCTTTATTTGAATTAATGAATATTAATTTATATATTATATATTATTTATTAATTTATTAATTAATGAATGATATTAATTTATGATTGATTGAGCAGAATGCCTTTTACTAGCATAAGGTAAGGAGGAACACATGTCATGTGGTAGGTTGAAATTAGAGATATGAGACCATGCACAGGAGCTTTCTTAATGGCTCAATTATATTGCAATCCATATCCTCCACCTTCAGTAATATAAGTTTTCATGTTTAGCATTCTCATAAAGTCAGAGAAAGTGGAATTAGGATAAGAATATAAGTATCAGAAATTATCTGACAGATTATCGTTGGAAAATACTGAAAGTTATATACTTCGGACAACTTTGTAGAAAAATAACAGAGGTTTCCTGGGTATTTACTGTGATTCCAACACACCGTTGAAGATACTGTTTTAGGACATCTTGAGGCAAACCTGATACTTTCAAACACCTCTTACCCAATGAAATTACTGAGTAAAAAAGTGGGTAAATTTGTATTGAAATTTCAATTTGCAGCAATTTCCCTCATTAAGGAGGGAAAAATAAGTTGTTCCTTCTTTCATTATTTGGTGGGGTGGATTTTGGGTTTTTTTTTGGGAGGGTTGTCTGTTTTTCTTGTGAAAGAGAACCATTGGAACATACACAGAAGATAATCAAAGCTTGGAAACAAGAGAACTGTTAGGAAACAGTATCCATAAAAGCTTCTCCTTTACATATTGTAATTGGAAAATATTTTTTTTTTTTAAATCAAGGAAAAGACTGAGTTTTCACATCTGATAGGATTCTTTGGTTTAGAAAAAAAACTTTTATATTTCCATGCAAAATGAAAATGAAAATTCACTTCCATTTTCATTTCAGCAAAGTATTTACACTAACTGAATACTTTAAATTTCCATGCAGACCAAAAGTACATTCATCTGTTTTGTAGATTTATTTCAGTTGACTTATACAAACAGTTCCACTGGTTTTGTTTAAAAATATAAATAATACTTGGTTTTTATTGCTGAGAGATGCAGGTAACATACTTAACCAAAGCATCTCAACTTTCCAGTTTTATGACCCTTCCTTTTTAAATTTAATTTCTTTACTCTGAAATTTTGTATCAACTCACTATATAGATTTATGAAAAGTTAATGCTAATTGTAGACAGCACACTCAAATATATTACAAGTAAATTACGTGAAAACTGAAAGATCCTATGATAGTGAAAGATGGGGTAAAATTTAAGCTGTACCAAATAGTATAAAATACAAGGCTCTCTTCATTAACTTTAGGCCCCAGTTCCTAATAATTATTCTTCTTTTTAGGTAGAGGACCTGCCTGAGTTCTCACAAAAGTCCCAAATCCATTGCTGTGAATTGCTTTGAACAGAAATTAATTGCTAATCATCTTTACATACTCATTTTTTGATACATAACATGGAAACTTTTGTTCTCCACTCTCCTCATCTGTTAAA
>WBNM01023291.1:229875-275929 GCA_013399055.1 Ramphastos sulfuratus | reverse complement strand
ATGTTCAATTTGTGTAATTGATCCCTAACCCAGTCTGCACTGACCAGTGGGGAGCATTCCCTCCTCCAGGCTTCCTCTCCTTCATGCAGGGTCTAGAGTACATAGGAGAGTTCAGCCTTAGATGTAAAGACTGAAGCAAAGAAGGCATTCAGCAGCTCTGCCTTCTCTGCATCCTCAGTTATCAGGGCTGCCTCCTCGTTCAGCAGTGCCCCCACACCTTCCCTATTCTTCCTTTTCCTACTGATACATTTGAAGAAGCCTTTCTTGTTCTCTTTTACTTCCTTTGCCAGTTTCAGTTCCAAGAGGGCTTTGGCCTTCCTTGTTGCCTTCCTACATGCCCTGGCAACTTCTCTATAGTTCTCCCAAGTGACAAATCCCCTCTTCCGTAAATTGCAAGTTTCTTTCTTCCCTGAGATTTCCTTCAAGAGCTCCTTGCTCAGCCATGCAGGTCTCCTAGCACATTTACCTGATTTTTTTATTCAGGGGAACACACCTAGCTTGGGCTTGGAGGAAGTAGTCTTCAAAAATTAACCAACTTTCTTGGGCTCTTTTACCCTCTAAAACCTTAGCCCATGGGATTTCTGCAAGCATGTCTCTGAAGAGCACAAAGTTACCTCTGCAGAAGTCCAGGGTTGTAATTCTACTTGTTGGTCTGCATCTACTGTGTATAATACTAAACTCCATCATGTCATGATCGCTGTCCCCAACCTTAATGTCTTCAACCAGTCCCTCTTTATTAGTTAATACAAGGTCCAGCAGTGAACCTCTTCTTTTTGGTTCCTCCACTGCCGGCATCAAGAATTTATCATTGATACACTGCAAGAGCCTTTTGGACTGGTTGTACCTGGCTGTGTGAGGTTCCCAGCAAATACCAGGGTGGGTAAGTACCAAGGAGTTAACTCTAGAGACTACCTCCAATTGTCTGCAGAAGGCCTCATCAACATCTTCCTCTTGGTTTGGTGGTCTATAAGTAGACACCTACAACAATTTCACCTCCTTTCCCACATCCCTTGACTCTTACCCACGAACTTTCAACCTGTTCTGCCTCCCCCCTTGGATAGATCTCAGAGTTCCAAAGAGAGAGTTCAAAAAATCTAATCAACTAAAGGAAATAGCACAAAAAGAAAATCCAACTACAGATCTTATCTGTTTGGATAATGCTTTTCATAAACATGTCTTGTGCATATAAAATCAGATGTCAGGATTATTGTTGTCAGCTTCTTTTCTCACAATTTCAAAAACTGGTGAATGCACAGGAAGTACAAAATGATGTAGCTAATTAATTTTAACCACTAAACTGTGTTCCTCTCATTTCTTGCCTTCAAATACCTGAATCACTCGACCAGCGGTTATTGTGCTGATTTTCTTCATAATTTATTTTAGAGGTATAAGAACCACCTCAACTGCATATTCCCATTTCTTATTTTACAGAACATGTATATTCTCATGTGTATTTCCAATATTTTTTTTTCCAATAGAGCTACACTTAGACTGAAAGCTTCAGTATAGAATGAAAAAAAAAAAAAGGAATGTATTCTATATGCTATTGTATATATATAGTGTAATTCATCCAAGTTCGGGGTTCACATCGATTCTTCTTATAGTCATTCTTGGAAAAAAATGGGTAAGACCCCTTAAAACTGCAAAAATATTGTATCCGATTGAAGCAGGCTTCCATAGGAGATATAACAAGATATCAGTGTAGTCAAACAATGATTTCTAATTCAAATCAAATAATTATTTCTAATTCATATCAAGTGTAGAATGTACTGGGGACTGAGATGAGCACATAACTGAATATGGCATTGATACTTTTATTCCTGATTACTGGCATAAAATAATTGTTTCTTTGTTCATGACTTCTAGACTTGCTCTCTCAATCCTTGAGATTTGCTATGCAGTTTATGGTAATCCCAGAATCTTAGAAAATAAAATGAATGCATGGAAATTGGTATTTTTTGAGAGGACTTTAGCGTATTACAAATATTTAGAGTATGTGAATGTAGTTGGATCTGGTTGCTGGTGTAAAAACAAAGTCTTTTCAATCAGTTGCTTGTAGTTCAGAAGGATGTTTGGCTAGTTGAGCCAAATCCTAACCTTAAGAGTTTTGCAAGATCCGTAACTGACTTGTTCATTTAGTATAAAATTGTTCCATGTTCTTAGCAGAGAATGAGCCAGAAAAGAGATTTCAGGTACTACAAGTAAGATATTAATATAGTGATATCAACGTATTTGATTCCCCGGGCTATAAAAAACACTATTAAATGGGATATCTGAATGTCTAGTTGATTGATAGATCATTTAACAATTTATTCTAAGAGACAACTGTGGAAAAATGCTAAAATAAATTTTTAACGTGTCCTTTACTTTTTTAAATAAGAAGATAAATTGAATTTTCCAGGTATCAACAGAATATAATTTTAAAATAAACATCAAAGTTGCGTGAAAGATTAAGACTGCTGGTTCATTCTTTGTATTTACATAGTTCTCATATTTGTCAGAGGAATATTCTGTAGAAGGCATTAT
This sequence comes from Ramphastos sulfuratus, assembly GCA_013399055.1. Taxonomy (NCBI): domain Eukaryota; kingdom Metazoa; phylum Chordata; class Aves; order Piciformes; family Ramphastidae; genus Ramphastos; species Ramphastos sulfuratus. Next base: position 273,403 of record WBNM01023291.1, on the reverse strand, counting down.
CATATGGATGAAATACCATGCAATCTGTTATCTTTCTAGAATATTAATAGACTTTAATATGGAACTTTCTATTTAGAAAGACAAGAGAAAAGACTGAAGTCAGAAGAAAGGTTCATCTAATCAGTTTGCTCCATAAAAATCTCTATGGAAAAGAGGAAACATTGCAAAATAGTGCTTGAAATTAAATCACTTAGAAATAAAAAAAATAAGTTGCCATTTTTGAAGTGATTTATTCTCAGAAAGGTGAAATAGAGTGTCAATAATTCTTGCATGAAAAAATAAGAATTTTACATTTTCTTTTCAAATGAAAAATTATCAAAATGCTTGTCAGGTATTTAAAATAGCCAGCGGAAATTAAAAAAAAAAAATCCATCAATTTGTTCACAAAACTAAAAAAATCAATTACTCAGTCACGTCTTCAAAACTATATAATACTGAACACTAGAATAATGACTGCATTCTTCAGTGCTGACATAAGAGGTCCTCTCATTTGTTTAATGTTGCTGTATGCACGTCAGTCTATAACTTCAAAGAACTTACGTCATTTTAGCAGGGAACCAAAAAGAAACAAGAATCTGTAAAAAACAAATATACCAAAAATCATAATCAAAAGTATAAAACTGTGAAGCTGAAGAGACTTGGAAGCCCCACATTCTCAGAGACAATATCTGAATGAGAGTTAGAAGACTGCCAATTAATTGCCATCGCTAAAGACACCAGTGCTGATGTTTAAAATTACAGAACAGTATATTCTACCACCATATTAGAAAACCAATTAAGAGTGTAACTTTTACACATCAGCTAAAAGTTATTCTGTTTCTGGCCTTTTTTTAATTCCTCAGGAAAGCAATAGGAAGGTAGAAAAGGGTGATGTTAGATACTCCATTTACTTCAGAGCTTCCAGAACAGGAGCTTAGTAAGTAAATGAAAAATCTTGAATTATAAGCACTTTGTCAGGATTGTAAATTTGGTTCTTATACAAAATATTCTTCAGAAATGTCTGGTTATTGGAATATTTTTCACCCCCCAGTTCTCCTATAAAAGTTATTTTGGTATACAAACTTCAACATTTGGGAATGTTTTTTTTTTTTAATTTTCCATTGTAGCTTGATATGTCAGCAAGTACAGTATATCTTGCTTCACACTAACACCACTACCTTCTGAATTTTTATTTTCTTCCTTCTTTCCTCCTTGGCACTTTGTCTCATATTCTGATAGCTTCTCTCAGCCTTAATTACAGACTTTCTTCTCATCCATTTTTCATTTCCCTCTCCCTCATAAGAGATGAAGGGAATTTGTGTATATGTTGTCTTAGCAATCCATTTTCTGTTTTTACATATGGATAGACTAAGCAACAGTCATTTTCATGTATCACAGATCTTTCCTTTTTTTCAGTTCATGTGGCCACAAATGCCTTAAATTTAGGGAAGTTTAGTTACTTCTATGTGTTTAGGTACATCGGCCCAGTTCTTACCATCAATTCTGCATATATGGTTATTCTATAGGAACAAACTCAAAGGATGTGGTAAAATAGAGAGGTGAATTTGAGTCTCTCTAGGCTTGTGCTACACTTTGAAGATTAGATTTTTTTGTCTCTCAGAATGGTTTCTATTAACATTTGCTTTTGGGAAGTACTTCATAATTTTATACAAGACTGAAATCTCTTGACTAGAGATTTCTAGACTGCCCTGTAGAGATATTAGACTGTACTGTAATAGGCCACAACATTACAGAATTTTCCATATGTTAATGTGCATACTATGAGTGAAACACATAAAGCTGCTATACGTAGCTGTTTCCAGAATATGGCCATAAGGAGTTCTCTTTATTAAAACGTTATTATATAGAGGTTTAATATAAATGGTTGGCTCTGATAATTAACTGAATTGTTAGCATTTTCTCAATGCTAACAGTTTTCAAAAATACGTAATAATTTTATTGAGCTGTTAGACATTTTTCCAAACAGATGGACATTGTGCTTCTTTTAAGTTAAATTCTGATTTCAAAGATAATGTAGGAGAAATCTCCACATGAGAAAAATCTGTTCCAATAAATAGACAAGATACTCATCTAAATGTTCTACCAGTAATCTCCATTTAGACTAACACTGAATGATTAATAATTGCATAATGAATTTGTGAAATTCAAATAAATTCTTCTTGCCTTTTAAAGAAAAAAACACAATCTCTTTTAAGTCTCTTGTAGACAAAAAATAATATGGACATATAAAAATCATACTTTTTTTTTTATTACTTCAGTTTACTAAATTGAACTTGGAGAACGGTAAGGTACTACATGCTTATTGCACTTCCACAAAGATTCTAGTCTGTATATATTTAGATAACATAGTCAGCAACAGTCTCAGCAATAAAATATCTGGTAGTACTTGTGAGCTCTGTCTGCAGGTATATGGTGGTGTTAAGCAGTTGTTAAAAAGTGAATAGCATAACTTGATATGGTAAAATCCTTGTCATTGATGCAGTCTCCTTTGCACTTAATGTCAGGGAACTCTAAAAGACCTGGGAAACGGCAAAATAAGTTATACTAGAAAAAACCAAAATGAAACCTCAAACGAAACCAACCAACCAACAAACAAAAAACAACAGCCAAAAACCACAACACAGAAAACACCCCACAACAACAATGAAAAAAAAAAAAACCAAACCAACAACTCAAAACAAAACAATACCATAGGAATTCAGAGAAAATCATATAATAGAATGGTAGGGATTGGAAAGGACTTCTGGAGATCATCTAGTCCAACCACCATGCCTAGTCCAACCACCATGCCTATCTTTAAAGTTATATATTTAAAAAAAAAGAAAAAATGAAAGCTCTTGTACGGTCTGCCATAGATGACAAAATATCTTGAATATCATAAAATAGATTGAATAAGCATTTCAATGCAACTGGTACTGTAGTCAGACACCTGAGTTATAAACCAATCCAGCTGTGACTGGCAGTACAGTAGCAGTAGTACTTCTTTCTTTTTCTCAGTAAGGAGAGAGAAAGGGAAAGTAAATGTCTGATGTTGTCCTCTGATCTGTGCTGACCTGGGCTTTTCAGATGCTCCTCCCAGCATGAAATATTATTTGATTCTGAGGGAGGGAACAAAACTAGTGCACAGAAAGGCAGATTGTAGTATTCTGTGAATTAATTGACAGTATTGCTGTATTAACTGCAAAATGGAGGGAGACCTTCTAATCCAGGATGGAAAATCATTCTGTTCCACAATTCCCTAGGTAGTCTAGGCTACGTTTAAATTAGCAAGTAATGTGGCATAGTAGGTGCAGGTCCATGGAGAGAGATAGTTGCCTTTCAAGATCCCTATTGCATGCATTTATTTGGGAGGGAGCACTTCAGACCAGCTTTAGTCTAGTCTTGCGAGGTGATGGAAGTGCCTCTTTGTTGGTGGAATGTGTTTGGTAGCTTCAGTAGGCTCTTCCTCCAGTTTAGTTTTGCTCAAAAGCAATCTAATAGCATACTGAGACCTCCCTGCCATGTCCAGTCCAAGCCTGATGAAGATGATTGGATTTGCTCCAGAAGCACATTTCTGATCCAAAATATTAATGTAGACATATACCTGCATATCACTTATGTATATGAGGTGGCAAGTTCGGTTCATCAAAAAGATGCAACTTTTCAAAATGCCATAGTTAAACAATGTGACTGATAGTCACAGGATATAAAGGATGCCAAACTTTTACAGGATTCAAAAACTGCATAGAAATTCATGGAAGAAAAATATATCCAAGCAATCAAATATAAAGACATCACCTCTGTCTGAAAATGTTCCAATGGAACAAACAATTGGGTGAGGTACACATTTAAATACTATTTTAAATTTGTCCTATTCTTGTCTTGTTTTCTGGTTATCTGCTATTGATCACTCACAGAAACTAGTGGGTAAGATGTGTCCTGGTACCAACTATGCTGACTAACTCCACAGTAATAATCTCAGATAACACACAGGATGTAAGTGGAAGTCCAGAAACATCCATAAAGATTACTTGCTTAGTCATTATTTTCATTTTTTCCTTTAGCTGCTGAGCTACAGACTCTGAGGTTCTGCCTTGGAAACCAAGGTGCTTGAATGCAGGGATAAGTGTAGTTCAGACCACAGTCTTTGAGAGGCAATAAATACAGTGTTTCTCTAGTATGTTTCTGTATGCTAGATGTATGTTTCTGTATGCTAATAGAGACTGGAGTAACTAAAATCTGCATTTAATTCTTAAGTATTTCTGTGATAGTGAAACACAGTTCTGTCTTCTAATTCTTAGCTTCAACAGCAGTTTAGTATTTGAATTCATGAATGTCTAGGTCTGATACCACACCTGATAATAAATGTATAACTAATAGTTGATGTCAAAGGCTATTTCCTTCCCTTATGATTCAGTGATTTTCTTATTTATTTGGAAATTCTGCAATTCAGACTGTTTCCTCTGGTTATTAACTTACAAGGATTATCCTTATATTTGCAAAAACATCCACAAAATACCAAAAAGCAAAACTTGCTCTTCTTAGGAAATCCATAAAAATCTTAACAGCTGTAGGATGCACTACAGATACACCAGACTGTGTGATTGAGAAGATCCTGTAAGAACGAGGTATATTTGGTCCAATTTAAGGTTCAACTGATGCATTTTAAGAAAAAAAGTAGGTAAAAATATAGAACAATTAACATTTAATGTAGATGGGAAGATTTACTGAGAAATTGCTCTTTGGATGTCCCAAGAAGTTCCTTGAAATCAATTATCTATAAATAGAACAATTATTAATAGAATAGATTTAATGGTAATCATCTGTACTTTACTGTACTGAGAGTTAAATATTTTTAAACCACCATGCTCATTATAGGGAGATAATGTGCTATCTGACAATGTTAAATTTGTAAAATGTGGACAAAGGAATTAAGAGGAAAAATAATAAATTAAATATAATGCATATTTTGTGTTGCAAAAATGTTTGAGAACAGGCAAGCAGAAAATTATTCCAAACGTTAATTACTTTCCATGCAAGCAGACCACACATGCCAATATTTGATACTATTTGAACTTTTTTCTTGCAAAACTGTAAGTTGTCTCATTTTTTCCAAGATATTTGGAGTTATTTTACAAAGCAGAAAATGAAAAATGAGTAATAGAGGGACAGTGCTTTCTATGATTTAGAAGGTGCTGGTAGAAGTGATAGAGATCACTTATTTAATATTTATTGGTATTCCATAGAGAATCTTCTGCCTAGCTACTGCACCTGGCATATTATATGATAACTTCTTTAGACACTTAAAAATAAGTTGACTATAACCATATAAAATATTGTAACTGATTTCTCTGGAGTCCTTTAGAGCAGTTTCACATTTATTACAATGTAATAAAGAAGACAGATGGCATTCTTCCATATTTCAGTACAAGTGGAGCTCTTGAAATGAGCAGAATACAGTATTTTTACATATGAGGAATTTTCAGAAATATTTATGACCACAAATTTGTATGTAAAAAGCTGCTGAGGTGTGTGGGCATATTTCACATACAGTTACTTGCAAATATAAAAGGATACAAATACATGGGACAGTTCTACAATCCTTACCATGACCATATTTAAATTTACTACAAAATGCTGTTAATGTTTTGTAATTGAAATTGCATATGCTGAAAGTCATTAATCATGGATCTCATTCTTCTAACAATGGAATAATATTTTAAACTCCTAATAATGTCTGTAGAATATCTGCTATAACATTATTGCTAGTACACCATATTTTTTGTGATGGTGCCACATGTAAGTAACATCTTAGACAACTAATGATAGTGCTAAAATGAAATGTTCCTTTCTTTGTTTTAATCCAGGGCAAGTAACATTTCTGAAAAACCCATAAAAAACTGTTGTTCAAGTAAGTGATAAAGAACACCTTTGTACTCTTGTAGGTCTTATCAACTGTGTAGACAGGTATTAGTAGCTGGGTGAGGCCGAATGAGAATTGATCAATTTTCTGATTATCCAATTTAAATAATTACCTACCCCCAGGTCTGTATTGTGCTTTGAATCATAATGATGCATGTTCAAAGAACTGATATGACATAGATATAAGAAAGATTTCCAAAATCAAGAGTGTCCTATAGTAGAGTATAGTTAGGAAGTTTTGAAAACCTTGTTTATAAGCATCAATTCTCAAGAGCACTCATTTTATTTCCTATTTTAAATTTAAATAAAATCTGCTTAAGCTACTTCTGTGGAAAACATTTGTTGTTGTAACTTAAAATAGAAAAGAAAAAAATCTCAGTGTGACTGAAGAATATTAGTGAATTCGGCCATAGAAATTAAGATTATATATTATCACCGGTGGGGGGGAAAGCTCCTGTACAATCATCTATAATAAAACCACTGACACAAAATCAACACTTTCTAATACTTTGATACAGCCATTGTGAAGTTTTACTTAATTTTGAAGTAGTTATGACAGAATCGGTGCCTTTTCAAGGTGACATACAGTCAGATGACTTATATTGGCAAAACTTCTTACAACAAGAGAAAGATTTCTTTGATTCAAGGTGTTTTTTAACTGTAGATGCACTTATTTTCATTGCTGTGAAGACAGTCTCTAGGAACTGATTCAGAGTCGTCTTTATCTAGACTGGATCATATCTTACTTCCTGAGTCAGCTTTCACAAATTATAGACTGGAGATCTTCTGTATATAGTTTCTTTCTTAAATACAGTGAAGATAATAATTTGCCTGGAATTACCATTCAAACAGTACAAAACAAAACACAAAAGACTCCTTGTCATTAAGTAAAAGGAATATAAGAAGTAGCTGTATACTAAATTTAATAGGAGTAGACAATTTATGTAGTGAGATATCAGGCAAAGAGAACAGATTTCAGATAATATTTCAGAACAGCATTGCAAACACTGCATTAAGAGATTTCTAAAATTGTTATTAGATTTCTCTTAACTGAGAAAGGGAGGGGACTAGTGATAGCAAATATTTATTCATTATTAGAGGAATGGAGACTTAACAGTACCATTATTGAGTAGATATGGTAACAACCATTTGCCTTGTAATGCACCTCTAGAAATATCATGAAATGCAAGTCAAAATATTCTGTTGGCCATGGTGGTCTTTGCACTGATTTCTATAGATTCTTGACCAGGTCTCAGACAATCATTCCTATAATAGACATTTACAGACACTTTTTTACCTGATACTGTGGTCTCAATGAGGTGCTTTAATTATGACAGAAATATCAGTTGTTGTGCACACCAAATATATTGTTACGCAATTTCCTAATATCAATTTCCGTATAAAGGGAAGATGTAGCATCTTGTGAATAAAAGTTTTCAAAAGCAAAATTAAATACATTTATCACCCAAATTTATGTAGCACAGAAAAACGGACATCTGTATCCACTTAGATGCCATAATAAACAGATTACTAATAAATATGTATCAAAATATCCTCATGTTTCAAGTTCTTGTTGGATATTCTTCCTTTTGCATGGTACTGATTGCAGTGGTATTTGGGGTGAGACATCAAAATGGCAGGATGAGCATTCTTGCCACTGAGCTATGTGACAGAGTGAGAATAAAAATATTTTATAATTAATGCTGCCTGCACAAAAAGGGCATCACGTCACTGTTCAGAGATGACAGACTCTATTTCACTGGCTAGACAACACATCTATTATTGTGTACAGTTCTAAGCACCTCAGCACTAGAAATATCTGAATCTATTGGAATGATATAGGGGAAAAAAAAAAAGTGGAGGGAGTGGGCAAGAAATACGCAAGTGCTCCATGGATTAAGGAAGACAGACTGTAGATACAAAGACTGATACATGTAATATTAAGGAAGACAGACTGTAGATACAAAGACTGATACATGTAATAGAAGAAATGTCTTCAGGGTAGGCAGATTTTCTCCAATTGTAACTGTATGGTGTCAATTTCCTTTGAATTCAGTAGTTGGAACAGGGTTAATGGAATAGTTGTTAAATATATAATAACTATTTTCCAGACATCCTCCTAACTGCCTCTCTTTATCAGGATATAGTTCCAGTGGCAGATTCCTACTATTTATTACCAATTGCTTCTGTTCTCTCAATAATTCCACATCTAATATGGTCAGAGGTTTGCTAATATAAAACAATCTAATGTCTGTCTTAATCTTAGTGCATTTATTTTGCACTGCGGACAGTGAAGGCTCGTGTATATTTTCACACATATACCAAAATACACACATATAATATATTTTTTTCTGAAAACAAAATGGTAGGAAATCATATGGAAAACAAAACACAAGAATATTCTTTAAAACAGTGAAGGAATGTGTGAGAAAAACAACCTCACAAAAATATACATTATGAAAATAAATCTGCCTGAATTTCTGTATCCTCACACACGCACCCAAACCCACACCCACACAAGTACTTGTGAGAATCAGTATGATAGAGTATTCAATCATGGGGTTTGTTGTTCTTTGTTTAAATACGTTCCCTGATATATTTAGTGAAATATAGACATATAAAAGACAACTGTGTGTGAGAGTTCCACAATTTGCGTGTTTGATTTTGAGATCAAAACAACATTTTTCTAGCACGGATTTTAGTTACTAATTGTAATTATAGCATAGCTAAACTTTAAATTCCTCTGCAGTGAAAGAATATTTAGAATTACTCCCCGAATGTCTGTACCATGCTCATTATTACATAAGTATCATAACTATCATGTCCATACATATTTCCCTCTCTTATTTCCAGCTTTGATTCCATTTGTCCTTTCTTTTTAACTCATGCTCTATTGTGAATGATTATTGGCTCTTTCTTTCAGTTGCTGTTTTATTATTTTAAGTATATTTCATCGGATTACATTTGTTTATTTCTTTTTTCTGCATATTTCCAGCATTTCATATTATCATTTAGCCTATTTCTTCACTTTGCTGGCTGGTATCTTTTCAGTTTGTTACTCAGTAATTGACGTTCCTCTTTAAAAACTGGGCAAATAAACAAGTCCAAACAACCAACCCTCCTGTTTTATTTCCTGATCTTTCAGTAGAGTGTTCTATCTTAACTGTTACATCTTTCTAGAGGCAACCTGCTGTGACCATCCTTTTTTATTTCCTTTCATCTACTGTTTATTTAATCTAAGCGTGCAGGGAATAACAGACACGTTCTACTTTGTTGCACTTTCAATATTTTTTCCTTTTTCTTATAAATTATTATTGATTATATAATAGTTATTTTTATGACATTCATGGCTTGGCTCATTTGCCAGCTTTTATGCCTGAACAGTTTACAGAAATACAATATTTATTGATGTCTATTATCCAGCATTTTCACTTAACATAAATGACCTGTGGGAGCAAATTCTCATCGAGCAGCATCATGGAGGTGCTAGGATCCTCGCACTTCATCAAATTACAACAGGAGAAGAGACCATTCTAAGTCCTGTCTATACTTACTGGATGTCTTCCTTAACATATTTAAATGTTTATACTTTGAAGGAAAGTAAAGAAACATAAGCTAAATTTAAAAAAACTCAGAACTTCTTCCTTTTATTTCCCTGTGGAGAACATCAAGACAAATTTTATTTATTCAAAGTAAGAAAAGTGTACTCTGAAGGTATCTTGGCGGTCATTCGGTATCCCAACTAGTCAGTCACAGTTAAGAGGCTATTTAAATTTGAAGAAACGTACTGGCAAGAAACCCTGTCAGCAGTTCCAGATGGACGCTCCCAGGCAGAGTGTTACCAACCGTACGACAGCTACAGTCTTTTGGGAACAACATTTACAAGCTGTTCATACTGGTAAGATCAGAAAACCAAGTCTGATTTGTGGTATAAGGCTCTAGGGCATGTTTATACTATCTGCTTAACTGTCACTAAAGTATTAATCCGGGTGTTCAGGTTCAAAAAAATGACCTAATGCCTTGAGTTAAGAAATTAATCTGAAATAACTAGAATAAAATAGTTTCAGGAATGATTCTTTTTTTCCCATTCATGACTATTTGATGTACTGGAACATTTACATACGTTTTAATAAGGAAAGTGGATTTCACTGTAAATGAAAAACACAGAAATGTTTGAGAGTTGCAACTCTTTTTGCTCTGCTTTGGAACGTTTGAATCAATAGCTGTGTTCTTCTGAAGCACGTGGATGTACCTTTGCTTCATGTAGCGTTACTTTATGCCATTGTCCCCTTACTAAAGAAAAAAAGTAAAATAATTACAAACAATAGAATGTCCCTTCTAGCAATGTAGACCCATTTAAAGATCCCAAAATCTGGTCCAGTAAGTGTTTGGATGTGCTGTAGAGGATTGGGTTTTTATTCATGGCCAGCCTCAAATGATCCAACTGATTGCCAAAACTGTAATCAACATTCATGATTACATAGACCTGGAAAAGGGTGAGTGTTCAGGAGACTGATGATAGGAACTGATCAGTGTTCAGTGCATCCTGATGCCACATCACCAAGACACGGGCAAGAGTAAGAAACTCTTAAATTGGATTGTATGTATTTTCTGATCCTTCCCACAATTCTGCATGGGAAGAAGATTCTTTTCTGAAGCTTGTTTAAGGGACACCTGAGAGTCTTTCCCAGAATTTTGAGATATGGGGAATTCACAATTTGATGTTCAACCCTAGAGTTTTGGGGACCTGCAGAAGGGCAGAGCTACTACCACATATTGTCCGAAACCCTGGTAAAGAACTTCCCTGCTCTGCTTACAGCATCTTGTATATGTAAAACAATTTGGATCCAAGCATTGGAAATAAAATCTGAATTTATATTTTAATTCTAAAGCTTAAATAAGGTTTAAAAATGGTTGCTTAATGTATTTGTCTTTAAAATTTTGTGTGTTCACATAAACATTTTAAATGGTAGATTTAATAACCTTATATATTCTTTCTCTTCCCCACACCCTCCCCCCCTGTTTAGCAGCAAACAGGATTATTTAAAAATTTTTTTTTAAATTAGCTTTTAATTCATGGGCTGGCATCTCATATGGTTTCTGATTTTTCTAATTAATTAACTCACTTTTATTTGTTAGAGTCATTTAATCAAGCAAATATTCATCTAATCTCAATTCTCCTTGCTTTTTTTGTTTGGTTGGTTTGTTTTCCCTTTTTTTCGTTGTTGTTGTTTTTTTCTTGGGTGGTTTGGATGTTTGTTTGGGGTTTTTTTGGGAGGGTCCTATTTACAAAAAAATATTTCTTTCTGTGTAAGATTCCTAAGTGTGTGTTTAAGTATTTTCTTAAACCGTGATTGTTTTGCAACAAGTGCCCATATGCTTTAGGCTGAACTTACTTCTCACTGAGGTTCCTTTCCTTTACCTATGGAAAGGTAAATAGCCTTTGTATATTTAGCCTTTGTATATATAAAGCAATTATCCCAGTACCACAGTGGAGAAAGTTTAATGAGTCCATTTCAGGTCATTCATAGCTAAAGGCACAAAGGAATCATCAGGCTGTTTTCATTCTTGATGAGAGACCTGCAAGGACTGACATGATAACCCTCTTGTCCAAAGACCTATATAAAAGTGATCTGCTGATCAGTGATCAAAAAGGAAACTTAAAACTGCAGGATATCAGCCTGGCAGACATGAGTGCTTTTTTCACTGACCCAACTCTATAAAACTTGGATTGAATTAGATGTGGGCAGGCAACAATCCTACAAAAATTGCTTTGCTATGTGACTAAGGCTGTTCTATCTCCAGGTGCCTCAGAAAATGTCTCTTACTCCAGCCAGTTCTTCCCCTTTTTCTGTATGTGTTTTTATTGTATGCTGCTTAATTTTCTTGGAAGTCTGAGAGACTTGAAGCACAGGAGTTATTATACACAGTTTATTTTGAAATATAATTGCACACTACAGTGAATATTCCTAAGAGTGAAGCATATCTGCTTTTCTCATTTGAAAGTTTTGGAATAATATTTTGCTAATGGCTGGCGCAGTAAATTGGCCCTTCTTCCCACCAACTTAACAAGTTATTGCCAAAGCATAAAAAATGAGATTAAGTCAGTCCTGTGAAATTACATATGAAAAGATTGTCCTTACTTTTTTTTTTCTTTTTTTTTTTTTGGTAAATGATTTTGTTCCTGCAACAAAGAATTCTGTGTTTTTTAATCTTCTTTAAATTATTTGATGAAATACAGCTAAAGTACTAGACTACAGAAGGAAAGAGTACTAAAGACAGGAATTTGGGATGTATTTTTCTCATGGATAGAAGGTGTTAGAGTTGCAATACTATATCTGTCCCTGTTCTTAGGGAGAATAAAATGCTGTGTTAAAGCAGAGCTGTCAAATTTTACTTTCTTGTGGTAATTGTGTTCAAACCAGTGAGTCATTTGCCTCTAGATAGTGCAGTTTGTGTTTGTATACAGAAATTAAGATGCTTACTTGTATATTTTAGCAGCTTTATTGGTCTCCCCAACGAACTTTTAGGTGATTATTAGATTTTTTTTCTCTCTTTCTATGGATTTTAATGTTCTATATACCGATTCACTGTCTGAAACATGTGACTAATCTGAAAAACATTCATCAGGAACTGCTTTAGGTATGTAAGTTCAGCTTTCATCCAACAATGATTAATTTGAAATCTTTCTGATCTTCACATTTTTTAATTTTTTTTTTTTTTAATGTTGTCTGGCATTCATGTGTATGGGATACTGAATCAGAAGATAACAGAGATTTTTATTTTTAAAATTAATTTAAAAAATACTTTTTGATAAGGTGCAGTGTACCTAACCACATTATAAAGGTCATATACCATGGCAAAAATACTTCCATTCCATTTCTCAAAAAAAGACAGATGCATTTCACCTCCGTTATCTGACCTGGCCTAAAAAGTGAGAGGTTTGGGGGTTTTTTTGTCTCTAAGAAACAAGGCTATTTCTCAACTCAGGAATAGAACTGTTCTAATTTAAATTTACTATAGATCTGTCATATCATGTCTGAAATTCGTAGCCTTAAGCAGTGTTAGTGCATGATGCATTTTTTTTCTATTGGAATGGCTGTGATGTATGCTAAATCTGTGCTTCCAAAATGGTGTCTGCTTTAAAGGAAATACTCTTAAATTAGAATCTAGATTTTAAAGAAGTGTCTATTTATTTTAAAAAGGAGTTTGACAATGAAATTATTTTTTTTCAATAATTCTAGATATCATCAAGCAATATTTGCCTTCTAAATTGCATAGCTCAGGTGTTTTATTTTAGGTCATTAAAATTTTGTAGTTAGGGGGATTTATATTCAGCCTTTAAATCCATTCTTAATACATATTTAAAATTCTTTCTGAAATGTGAGGAATCAATCAAGAGATTCATGAATTGCTATGAAGTCTCTGAATTTACAAAGAACACATAACAGTCATCAGCAAGTTTGCAGATGACACCAAGCTGGGGGCAGATGTTGGTGGGTTGGAGGGCAGAAGGGCTCTGCAGCAGGACCTCGAGCGCCTGGACAGATGGGCAGAGTCCAAGGGGATGGCTTTCAACAAATCCAAGTGCTGGGGGCTGCACTTTGGCCACAACAACCCCATGCAGAGCTACAGGCTGGGGTCGGAGTGGCTGGAGAGCAGCCAAACAGAAAGGGATCTGGGGGTGCTGATTGACACCCGCCTAAACATGAGCCAGCAGTGTGCCCAGGTGGCCAAGAAGGCCAATGGCATCCTGGCCTGCATCAGGAATAGTGTGGCCAGCAGGAGCAGGGAGGTCATTCTCCCCCTGTACTCTGCACTGGTTAGGCCACACCTTGAGTACTGTGTCCAGTTCTGGGCCCCTCAATTTAAGAAGGACATTGAGGTGCTTGAGCGTGTCCAGAGAAGGGCAACGAGGCTGGTGAGAGGCCTCGAGCACAAGCCCTATGAGGAGAGGCTGAGGGAGCTGGGATTGTTTAGCCTGGAGAAGAGGAGGCTCAGGGGAGACCTTATTGCTGTCTACAACTACCTGAAGGGTGGTTGTGGCCAGCAGGAGGTTGCTTTCTTCTCTCAGGCAACCAGCACCAGAACAAGAGGACACAGTCTCAAGCTGTGCCAGGGGAGGTTTAGGCTCGAGGTGAGGAGAAAGTTCTTCACTGAGAGAGTCATTCCCCACTGGAATGGGCTGCCCAGGGAGGTGGTGGAGTCACCGTCCCTGGAGGTGTTCAAGGCACGTTTGGACGTGGCACTTGGTGCCATGGTCTAGTCTTGAGGTCTGTGGTAGTGGGTTGGACTTGATGATCTTTGAGGTCTCTTCCAACCTTGATGATACTGTGATACTGTGATACTGTGATAATAAAAATATCAAATAGTCTTCAGTGCACATTTGTTCTACTTTAGGTAAGATGCATTCATTTAGTATTTTGACTTCCTTAAAATCTTGTGAATCTAATTTAAATTCACTGCTAATAGTTCAGGCTCTTATACTGAAGACAGAATATGTTTGCAGATAGCTTGCTGCTTTTCATTTTAAGTTAGTGATATGAGTCACTGAAAACTGTCTTCATATAAGTAATTTGGTTGTGGAGCCAATGATTATGAAAGGCTCCTGAACATTTCTGTTTTGTGTTAACCACCTCTAAGAAGGTGAAGACATGAATTTGATAGCCAGCAAGTTGGGAAAACCATCTGTTTATAATTTGTAATATAATTTTGGAATGACTACCAGGTGAGTTTCTAGGAAGCATAATAAAAAAAAAAATCGGGTAAATACATTACCACTACAGAGGTGAGCTATAAAATAGTGATTATTGAATCATGGGTTATATAAAAGAAATCTGGAGGTCAATTTGTTCTAACAGATTCTCCAAGATATTGTTTTCTACTAATGTATTGGAAACATTTAGTAATCATCGAAGTTGAGCTCGTTGACAAAGTTCTGATGAGAGCTAACATGACAAATGTTGCAAATCCATATATCTCAAATTTGCTCTCAGACTTTAAAAAATGGGGAAGGGAAAAAAGGAAAATACAAACAAAAAATCCACCCCCACAATCCAACTGCATGATAGTTCCTTACTGATTAAACAAAGCGGGAATTCAGGTGTTTTGCATAAAGAGAGAGGAGGAGACAAATTCAGTAATAATCTGCATCTCTGAGAGGAAAGTCCCATTAGATGATGACTGCTTAGCTGATGCACCTAAATCCTGGGTGAGATGATTGTGGAGTCAGGTGGAAAACACCCCGTTCATTCACTGAGAGCTGCCTGCTGTCACTGTGCTTGGGAAGCAAGCCAGAGAGACGCTGAGAATAAGGGTAAGATCTAAGAGCGCCCATAAGATGCACTGTTGAGTGCCAGGAGGTGCCTCTGTGGGTTTAGGAAGAGAGTGCAGACTTGTATGCTGAAGCAGAATGCCTGCTATCTAACTGCAGTAACTGGGTCATGCCTCATTTCTAGGGTTTAATAAGTGTTGTTACCTACAGAGTTGAGGAATAAAGGGAGAGATTGTATTTTAAAGGCCCCTGGAGTGAGGTTCAGTCTCAGTTAAGAGAATTAAGGTAATTAGGCAGTAGCTTTAGGAGAACTGTTTCATTAAGGGAAGGTTAAGTCAACTTTTGCTTTCCAAGTATTATTCGGGGCTCATTTATCTCTTTGAGCTGTAGAGCAAAGGATGGGATGTCCAGGCAGTCACATTTCCTTCCCCCACATCCCCATATACATTCCTGCTCTTCCCTACAGCCTGGACTGAGGTTATGTACAGGAGTTCTGTATTCACCTCACTTATCTGATGGGGGCATTTCGGGTCAATAATTGTGATGGGTTTGGGAGTTACCCGCCCCCCCACACTTTGTAAAATGACCCAGACTAGAACTCAGCCGGCTGGAAGTTTAGATGAAGCTCTATTTACAGCTCAGCACAATGTACAAGCAGATATATACACTATATACAGGAATATTTACAGAAATATACAAGGTAAAGGTAATACAGAAACACAACACCCCTCCCAGAAATCAGAGACCCCAGGAGGGGCTCCCAACCACCCTTCCACCTTCTCCCCACCCCTATACCTTACCCCAAGGTTTTGAGGATCGGCCAGAGGAGGAGTTAGAAGAAAAATGGTTAGTGAAATTAATTTGTCGGAGAGGAGAAGCCAGAAGTTGCAGGATAGCCCCAGACACTGTCCCAGAGCCCGTGACCAGCCCGACTGTCTTATCTATTGTTTTGGGTTCTTTCTTAAGCATCACAGCAAGCCTATGAGTGAAGTAGACATCACCATTGTTTTCCTTTCACAGCCTGTAATATAATTTTCTCTATTAAAATATTCCAATTAGCCTTAAACCAGCACAATAATCTAACCATGGTAACTGTAAGTTAGTCCTGGTGAGCAGGTGGTTTACCTTTACTGATGAAGCGATTGCACAGATCAGTGAATTTTAGGGTTAACTAGGGTTAACTAGGTCAAAGACTGCTTAACTAAACAATGTTTTCTGGAGGTTAAATGACTCACTTCAGATTATTACAGTTCGTATTCTGGTTGACCCTCACACCTCTTTTACATATTTACATATAAAAATAATTGGATGAAATTAACTGTTTTTTCTGAAGAAAAGTGGTGGGGGGAAAGGCAAGCATAGGAGAAATCTGAAAAGTCTGAAGAACACTTCCAACCTCTACCAATTAAGAAGGAAACAGTTCCACTAATGGTAGCCTTATATACAATATAAGATATTTTCCATGTTTTTGAAAGCACAAAGTAATTGACAGCTATAATTATATTTAGCCATATGATTCAAATGAATAAAACCCCATGACTGCAGTACAAGATGTCTTGCAAAGACTGTAGCTGTTAAAAACAAATTGGCCTGCCAGTGAGAGTTATTGAATTTAGGACCTTTCTTACAAAGATGGAATAGCTAATGAGAAAATGAGTGTTCTGAATCCAAGGTGATGTGCCCACACTATTTGAACACTGCGGTCCTGGCTGGAAATGTTTTGTACTGAAAAAAGTGTGTGTTTGTGTCTTTTGTTCAGACCTTCCCTGATTAAAATACACATAAACCAAACCTCTATGTATGTATGAATGCAATCTTCCTCCTGATCTTGGGTCCTTGAATTTACACATACATGTTGAGATCTAATAATTTATTAAAGTACATTTTTAAGCCATTTATGCAGGAATCACAGAATGTTAGCGGTTGGCAGTGATCTTGAGAGATCATCTAGTCCAACGCCCCTGACAGAACAGGATCATCCAGAGCAGGTCACACAGAAACTCCTACAGGCAAGTTCTGATTGTTTCCAGAGAAGGAGACTCCACAGCCTCTCTGGGCAGCCCATTCCTGTTCTCCCAACTGGAAAGACTAATCTGGTATTGTTCATAAAAAATACAGGGGAAAAGTTTATAAACCTCCAAAAGGTTTCTTCCATTTCGTAAGGCAACCAACACATAATTAAAAAAAAAGAATGCATCCTTACTTACAGCCCTGCTATGAGGACAGGGTGAGAGAGTTGGGGCTCTTCAGCCTGAAGAAGAGAAGGCTTTGAGGAGATCTTATAGTAGCCTTTCAGTATCTGAAGGGGGCCTACAGGAAGGCTGGGGAGGGACTATTTACAAGGTCTTGCAATGACAGGACAAGGGGAAATGGGTTTAAGCTGGCAGAGGGGAGATCGAAACTGGATTTTAGGAGGAAGTTCTTTACAGTGAGGGTGGTGAGACACTGGAACAGGTTGCCCAGGGAGGTTGTGGCTGCTCCCTCCCTGGGGGGGGTCAAAGCCTTGAGTGACCTGTACTAGTGGGAGGTGTCCCTGCCTATGGCAGGGGGTTGGAACTAGATGATCTTTGAGGTCCCTTCCAACCTTACCATTCTATGATTCTATGATACTTCCTTTACCTTAAAGTGAAAAAAACCCAACATAAAAATGGCAAATAAAAGAAAAATATCTTAATAATTATTATCTGTCAGAGTGGTATCAGGTAATGAGTCATTCCAACATTTTCTAATGAGCCAAGTTTTTCTGACACGATAATCATTTGAAAACAAATGTGTTTTATGAAGGTAGTTTGGCAATGTATTCTAACATTTCTGAAGATGAGTATTAAATTTCTTCTTGTTAAAATTAGAATGAGATGGCATTTTTGACAGTTTGGTAGCCTATTTCTGGATTACATTAGCTAGGTTGTAAGAACATAATGAAAATGTATACTTATTACAGTATGACAAATCTCTGTTTCCAATAGTTCTTCAACTGTCACATTTACTATTTATATACATAAACACATATCGGTATGTTCTAACATAAATAGATTTAGCTGCACTTGCACGGTAGACATCGACAAATGTTTGTCAGTAATGCAGTCTTCCATACTATTTCAAGGTTTAGAACACCACTGTCCTTTAAAAAGTGTACCTAAAAGATACTATAAAAAGAAAAATATTAAATTATTTAAATTCATATACTGCAATTTCATCCCTGGCTTTATGAATCAGATTTGATTCTTCCCATGAACGGTAGTTACTAAAGGCCTTTAAGTTAAATTTAGTCAGTGAATTATGTTCAGAAAACCAAGTTAACTTCAAATTATGCTGTTGGTGATACTTGAAAAGTACTTTGACTCTAAGCATTTTGTCATGTAGGTGACTATAATTTCAGAAGCAATTCTGTTGATACTGCATTAGACAATAAACCTAAAAATTTGAGCCTTTTAGAGAAAAAAAACAACAAACTATGATGTTTTGTTTGGTAAAGTAAGAAGAAACAGACAAAAGATTTTATATTCAAAAGCAGCAGTTTTGCATAATTAATTTACAGACCTAAATTAGTTTTGATTTCCAAAATTTTATGAAATATACTTAGTAACTGTCTGTGGGAAGGAAAACTCCTAGCCCAATGGGGATTTTATGCTCTGTACAATATTACAAAATACATTTGGTGGTTAATCTCAGTGGTTATACTACAGAATATTAATGATAAAATTCCAAGTGTTTTATGCTCTGCATATATCTATCTGTATCTATGTAGATATTTATATTTTTTATTTATCTCTACATTTATACTTAAGCAACAACTTGAAGCTGAATTTAGGAAGTCTCTTTTAGTTGAAACAAAGTGCTGTGGTTTTATTATGGTGCAAAGAAATGTCAGAACATTTCACCTTTTTAAGTGACTTACTTTGGTGAAACATAACTTCTTTCTCCCTGTCATTTTCTGGTGTTACATTCTCTGTTTTCAAACATTCCTTTCCTGAACACTTTTTAAGATGAGATTCAAACTGATTATTATTTTGACTTTTTGACAAGGGCAATTTTCAACAACTGACATTTTGTCCAATCCAGAAATCTAGTTTCTGCATAAAATTTGCATGTTTTTAATGTTACCTTAAGGAATTGACATTTTTATAGTCTTTATACCATCTATCTTTACCAGCAATCATGTAGACATTGCTAAACTACCCTTGCAGACACACTAAATGTCTGATTACTGCTGGCAATATGAAGAATTACTTACCCTTATAAGTAGTCTGAGTGTGACAACTCCTCTTCAGCCCATGCCTCTCATTAGGAAAAACAAAACACATACACATACACTCTTTCTCAGAAAATAAACCTGCCAGACCTAAATTTCTTCAAAAAGAAAAGGTCAATTTCAAATATGAGAGTGAGCATGGCCTTTGGCACTGTGTGTAGATGTGTGTCTGCGCAGCATGGAACTGAGTCCATGGTCTTAAAATAAATTGGACAAACACTGTAGACTACTCCTGTGCAGTACACACACACGCACACACGCACACACACACACACGGTGTCATTGCTCTAGAATTCACATTGCTGCAGAACTCCCTTCAAGTTAAGATCCCAAGACTTGAGTCAGGCAGGCTTCTGCCTGAATTTACTCTGACCTCCCAGTGAGAAGCATTCTAGTAAAGTAAAAATACCAAAGCCTGAGAAAGATTGAAGATGACTATTGTAAAAAAGAAGCATTTAGATTTTATAATAAAATTATTTTGATCTGAAAAAAACCCCACAGGTTATTCAGTGGATTAGGACTTAATGCTGAAAGTTTTATGGCCATATGAAAAAATTTATTTAAAACACTTTGATGGCCCCTGGTTTCTTTAAGTTGTATTAGGTAAAACATTTTGTCTATGTTACACTGCATGCTGCTTTTATTGACTTTACATCATCCATATTAATTTTGGAATAGAAGAGTTCCAGGTGGAAGGGACCTATTATCATCTAGTCCAACTTAAGGCATTCATCAACCTTTGTTTGTTTGCTTCTGGCTACTTGATTAATTTGGATTAACTTTATTGAAAACTTGATTATTTTCCTGGGGAGGTGTTGAAATTTTTTTTTTTTTATAGTAAGAATTCAGGAATAATTCTCTAATAAGCACTAAAACTATTTTTAAACTGAAAATCACGATTAGCATGGTGTATATAAAAAGAAGAATGTTCAGTGTTTTCCTTAACCCAGTTACCTTATCGATATAATGTCATTTACTGCAATGTAATATCAGACTGATAATTCCTATGAACTGTGGGTGTATAACCCATCTGAGTTTTTTAAGAATCACAGAAATAGCCACAGAGCATATAATTTTCAATTGCTTTTCTTTCCTCTTCCCATCTGACTCAGTTATTCTTGGGCCAAGTGCTGATTAACACGATTTCCAAAAGTACAATGTACAAAATTATAGCACTTTGCTAAAACAGTGATCAGTGTGCTGAAGGAAACGAGCTGGCAGAAAGCAGTAATAGTGGGGATGAGAAAACATTTTGAAAATGGAACATGATTTGGATTTGCTGCCATTGACTTCAAACAGCTACCTAAACAATGTAAAATTGTGCTGTATGAAGCATCTGTCAAATCCTGAAATTTTAAAATAGACAATCAAAAGAACTGAAAATAACAGAGGAGAGAAAAGAGAAGGCAAGGGAAAGACAAGCCGCTCCATATAGACAGGGTAGACTGCTTTACTCGTGGAAATACAAAAAAAAATTGCAAACAATATAAAAAGAGTAATTAGTTTTGAAAAATGCTGGATATATCTTACTCCAGTTGGTACATTAGTAACAATATTTATCACCTGGGTTTATCCTGTTAAGTACAAGCGCTTGACAAGTTTTAAAATTCACTCCATGAACTGCATAGTTTTATGTGTTCTTAAGTCCTCCTGGTTTTTAGGTGACACTAAATAGACTTCAGAACTGTAAATCAGCTGTTGGTTTTTTGGTGAGGTCAAAGTGTCAATGGGGCTCAGGAGGGAGAGTGTCTATGTATACTACATATCTGGAACTAAACTCTAGTACCCAGTGGCCCTTCCCCAGTAGAGAAGGAGAATCAGTAAAAGAAGATCCACAGGTTAAAATCAAAATGGATGTAATAAAATATCTAAATTAATACCAATTTCATTACAAAATATATAAATTTATATTCAGCCCAGCAAAGGTACAGCAGTCCCACTACACAGGAAGGCAATCCTTAAAAGAAGAAGGAACAAGGTGAAGAGGAGCACAAGCAGGAGGGTTTAGGAAGTCATTTCCCTCCCCTCAGCAAACTTCCTGTTCTACACTGAGTGTGATGCTCATGGTCTGGGATGCATCTGTGAGCTAACTCAAGTCAGCTGTCCTGGTTGACTCATAACTGAGGAGCAAAGAGGAGAGGAGGGGAAGGAAGAGGGATGCAAGGAAGAGAGGGAGGAAGGGAAGGAGAGAGTGAGTAAGGAAGGAAGGAAGGGAGAGGGGAATGAATAATATTTGCACATGGAACAGTACACCACTCTCTCAGATATTTTTTGTAGTTTTCGTTCCAAAATCACAGACCTAACAAATAAATAGCACAGATTAATCAAGGTCAATTGGAGCAGGATGTCAATTTGAAAAACTATGTGGTTTAAACCAGAATGCAGATGTCATTAATTGTAATAAAATGAAATGAAAAACACTCCACTGGAACAGAGCCAGAACACAGAAGGCAGTCAGGTCACAGTATGTACTACCAGGTTTTAAAGTGAACAGTAGCAATAGAAACAACTAAACCACAACGAGAAGGGCATTCTGTTGCAGTTCAGCTTTCCACACTTTCGAAATGGGAGTAAAATTAACAAACTTTTAGTATGCATTTTCAGTGGCAGAATTTAACATGAGTTACACAGACTTATTCTGTTATTTACAGTAATAACACCATACCTCACAGTAGCCGGAGCTTAAAAAAGTGTATTTTTGTGGTACATATGTGACAGCCAAAGAAGCATTTTGATTGGAAAAGACCTTTAGGATTATTGGTTTGAACAATAATTTCAATTTTCAGAAGAAAGAATAACTTTTGTCTACAACATATTTAGGGCAGAAGCATACTGATTGCACCTGTTTGGGTTTTTTTGTTGTTTGTTTGTTTGTTTGTTTTTTGTTTTAAAAGTATTCGAAGTTCCTAGTCAAATTTAATTTGTGGAAACTAAGAACCTTTCATACATCAACTTTATCTTCATCCTTGTATCTCCTAGGATCACTTCCTGCAGGAGGTGTGGGATACATTTCTTGAGCTCTCTGGTGAATAGCTAGTATTTCTACTAGTAGAAATTCCTGTTTTAAATCATAAATTACATGAGTTCTGTTTTAAGTCATAAAAGCTATAGATTTAATCTCTTCACTAAAACAAAACCAGCCAAAAGTTAGTTCCTTATGCTATCAATCCCATTTGTCTGTGGTGTCTATTACAGCAGCTGTCTTGTGTTTATTTCACTGGTTTCAGAGGAAACACTCCTGAAGAAAAATACAACTGAGATATTCTTGTATGGAACCCATGTGCCACAAGTTTTCACAAAACATAATACTGTGTAGTGTGTGATTTTAATTTACTCATTGAAATACATTTAAAAAAAAAAAAAAAAAGAAAAAAAGTGGCTGTATCATTTCTATGTCCACAAATTATGCCTCAGCTATCTGAAACCAGAAAATAATCAGCCACAGGTTCAAGAAATGCCTAAACTATCTTCACTTACCTTGCAGAGAGTAGTTTTTCTCAAATCATCTTTCATTAAAAATCTGAGAAAATGAAATACATCTTTTGTACCTTAGGGCACATTTGAAAAATGAACAGGTTGGTGCATGATTATATTGCATTACTAACAAGAAATAATAAATATTAAACACTAAGCATTTGAACTCATAAAAAAATAGGGAAAAAAAATCTAAATTTCATTAGGAGTTTGTCTCAGAAATATTGCTTATGCTGCACTCATAAACCAGATTTTGCAGAAAAGAATTATCCAGAACTGAAATACATTACTATCCATGAGCAAGAATACTGTAAAATAGTTAAATACTTCAGAAAATATTTACTTTTAAAAAAAAATAAATCCGTAAATATATTTCTAAAATAAAAACATAATTGTACCAAGTAAACAATTGAATCAAAGCAATAAATAAGTTGAATAACAAACTAATTAATTTTATATGGTATCCTACCTTACATACTATGTTGAATAATGAGATATATTTTTTTAGGAATTTAATATTAACTAATTAATTTAATAATAGCAAAATGGGAAAATTGTGATTTGTGCTTGTTTTAGAGAAGGGAAAAATTAGAAATTAAAAAATAAAATAAAAGCATCCAACATTTTGAAGTTCAAAAATTTATTAGACTAGGTGCTGTGGAATAAACAGATCAGATCAAGTAAACTTCCCCTAATTATGAAGGAAAAGAAAAATCCTGAAATAGTTTAATTGCAATGGTATGGAAACCCTTGTGTTCTTGTCAAATGTGTAGATTGGAGCAATTTTCCTATTAAATCTATGCAATAATGTGATGTGTCCTTGACATGAACTTCCATTTTTAGTGGGAAAAACTCTTGTAACTTTTCTATTTTTAAAGAATTGCATACTTCTATGAAGAGGAAAAAATATTGGATAGCTTACCAGAAGTGAACACTAGAATGTGAATATTGACCTGCTTGCTTTGTTGTTTTTTTTTATTATTATTTTATATAAAACATTTAGACTTTGACCATGAAACAGCAACCATTTTCTGCTTGATTCCTGTACTATCAAACATGATCGGCAAGGCCATTGCAATTAAAAAAAAAAAATTAAAAATCACATATTAAGTATTCAAAATACATAATCCTTCAGACTGTGATTCAATTTTGCCTCTCTGAGGCATCTGTTTTAAGGCAGGGTAAGTTGTTACCAGGTAAGCGTCTTTTTATGCTGAATATGTACTGGTTAGACCACACCTTGAGTACTGTGTCCATTTCTGGGCCCCTCAATTTAAGAAGGACATTGAGGTGCTTGAGCGTGTCCAGAGAAGGGCAACGAGGCTGGTGAGAGGCCTCGAGCACAAGCCCTATGAGGAGAGGCTGAGGGAGCTGGGATTGTTTAGCCTGGAGAAGAGGAGGCTCAGAGGAGACCTTATTGCTGTCTACAACTACCTGAAGGGTGGTTGTGGCCAGCAGGAGGTTGCTTTCTTCTCTCAGGCAACCAGCACCAGAACAAGAGGACACAGTCTCAAGCTGTGCCAGGGGAAGTTTAGGCTCGAGGTGAGGAGAAAGTTCTTCACTGAGAGAGTCATTCACTACTGGAATGGGCTGCCCAGGGAGGTGGTGGAGTCACCGTCCCTGGAGGTGTTCAAGGCACCTTTGGACATGGCACTTGGTGCCATGGTCTAGTCTTGAGGTCTGTGGTGACTGGTTGGACTTGATGATCTTTGAGGTCTCTTCCAATCTTGGTGATACTGTGATAATATGGATGGATATCAGACATTTGTCTTTTATCAGATACCTTCTTCAGATGGTGAGTTATATAGCAAGACCCTTACTGTAAAATGTCACAGGGGGTTTTCTTAAAGTGAATTACTGGTGTTTTTCAGGAGGTGAAAGGATATATTTCATTGATGAGCACTGTTTTGATAGGGTTCACAGTTACACCCCATTATATTGTTCAAAGATTGTGATGTTTCGGTCTCCACTGTATGGAAAATATTGCATTCCTCAGCTTCTAGTATCTTGTCATCTTCCTTATTTTCCATCTTACTTTGGAATGATTAAATATGGCAGTGTCATGGGCAAACAAATTGTTTTGATTTTGAGTGGAGAAAAATAATGAAGCAGCTAATGGAAAGGTCTCCACCATGAAGAGGTTACAGTTTAAACTCAGATGTGACACAAAAAGAGGGGAAAATAACCAAAAAATAATACAGAAATGTGACTGTATTTTTTAAAAATCATTATGCAATTATCTGTCAGATATGTATGCTTTTCTGATTACCTTCCTTTAAAAGAAGATTGTAGGAGAAAGGTTTTAGAATCAATTTGAAAAATGAGAGAATAAAGTCTGTGAATAGGGATTCAGAAGACATTCCATGAATGTGAGACAGCTGGAAAAAGCATGGAGATAGAATGGTAGAAGGAAATTAAAGCAGTGCTGAACTCATGTTGTTAGCACATAGAAGAAGACAAGGTCAAAGTTATGGGTTAAGGCTGAGTAATTTGGGTCACTGAATGCCAAGAACAAGGAATTTGAACTTGTCCTAACAGAAGGATATAGTTACAGATGATGTAATTGCAGCATTACACAAACTGTAGAGTTAACCACGTTTTATGCCATAAATTACATTAGTATGTGCTAAATTTCTTGACTGAGGTCAAAGATGAAGGGAAAGTATATGGTCAGCTTTAATAAATGGGGTTTTGTCAATATACAAAAAACAATATGAGATAAAATTGTTGGTGGTGATTGACATTTAGGAAATTTAGGCGTCTTTATATATTTTTAATGCTTATTTTCTTCTTTGTGATCCCAGTTTGCCAGTGGACATGAATCACTATTTCCTGCCCAGTATACAAAATGAATAGCTAAAAGCTAAAACTGAACTAGACGTTTTCCCCTGTATTTTTTTATTTGACCCAGTTTCTTAACACCATTTTCTTTTCTACAGCGAAAAAACCAGATTTTGCTGATAAATGACCTATTGAGATGTGTTAGTGAAGTTTCTGACTTCCTCAGCATACTGGTTCTTAAGGATCAGGCTTTCTACCTTGTAGTCCAATGCTTTATCATGCAGCTGAGAGAATAAAATAAGTAAACTGTTTTACAGCAGTTTAAGGCTTATTGGTTTTCTTTATTTACATCTCGAGCTTAGTCTAAGGAGAACAAGTGAAAAGTAAGATTTCCTTGCTACTTAGTATTGTTTACCAATACACATCAGTGTATTTTCTTCAAGCATAATTTATCTAACATAGATAAAATGTTTCTGGTTATACTTTTAGAGCATTCCTACAACACTCTGCAACAGTCATCTGTTTTACACATCTGAAAGTCTGAACACCTTTTACCACTGGTATTCAGTGCCTTGACAGCATATTGGATGCTGCTATTTTATGTCTGTGTGAGTGAGAAATGAAAATGCCAGTTTTATGACAACATGATGCATTGATTCTACTCACATGAATATCATTAATGTCATACCCTGCCTTCTTGTCTTGTGCCAAGTTACGTTTTCAGCAAAAACATTAACAGTATAATTTGGAATATTTTTTATTTGAATCTTGCAGGATTTCTTTTTTTTAATCTAATAAAATCTGCAATGAGCACTAAAGAATGAAGACTTCTATCCAAACGTATGTATGAGTGTAATAAAAAAAGGTTTCCATGCAATATTGTTAAAAGCACATGCACACACAACAAATTAGGGTTGTATTGACTATTTCTTTTACAAATATACATAGATTTATCAGTCCCAAATATCTGTCCACCAATATTTTTTTTTTAAATATGCAAGTCCATAGTGAACCTATTGGTGGAATCTAGATAGGACCATAAAAATATTCATCGGAGAAGATCCAGTTGCCTGGTAACTAGATTCTTGATCCTCTGTGTTCCAGGAGAATTACTTAATCCTGGATTACTTTCTCACATAAAGTGGACATGCTATAGGGTGCAAGGTGTATCTCTCTGGTATTCGTAGTCCAACACTGCATATCTGTGGCAATAGAAGTTGCAATCTCTATTAGATCGCACATCTACATAGGAGACAAAGAAATTAAATGGAGAGAAGAATATTATCATAGAACTGCAGCAAGGATTTTAAAATTTACTGTTGAATCATCTGAAAATAAACATCCTATATAAACCAGTGCTAAATATTCAGACTAGGAATATATTCAATCTATTTTTCAATGAGCTGTGTTTGAATATTTTCAATAATAAGAATAATAATGAAAATTATGATACAAAAATCCAACTGTTGATTCAGAGTAGATATGATTGCGATTTATTGAATCTTTAGTCTTGTGTCAAAAAGTTTTTCATAAGAAGCTTCAGAATATCTTCATAAAATGTCTTTTGCGTTCCTAATTTTAGCAGTCTCTCATCTTCTAGGGCCTCATCAGCATTTTAAAACATCTAATTTGCTTCAAGCATAACAGAAATAACTAAAGCTGTGTCTAGTTGCATTTTGGTCCAGAACTTTCAATATACACAAGAGCAATTGACCAAATATTGCCAGATCATCTGAATACTTTGGGAAATTGCAGACTAGTCTATCCTATAGCAATTTGTACTGACTAATTCTCATTAACTTTTCATATTGTGTTCAATCAGTAGCTTGGTGACAAAGTTATTCCTGCATTTCCTAGGGTTTTGAAGTGATAGGACGTAATGAAGAAAGAAGGTAGCATTCACTTGAAAAGTGCAAAGGTGTTAAGAGATTTCAGCACATAGGTTATCCATCCATTTTCAAGGACCGATCCTTGGTCTACTGACAAAAACACCTCTTCTAGAATGTTTTGTAGTTTCACTTTATAATATATATATTAAAAAAAAAATATATATATATAAATTTATTTAGAAAACTGCTTTTGTAAAGATAATCAGAATACTTACTTGTGGTTCCTGGTTGCTCTGCAGCTGAGCACTGAAGTGTGAACGTCATAAAACAAGTGTTGTAATCTTCAGTTTGTATTTATTTCTGAGTCGTGAGTTGAGCATATTTATACGCAAGTAATTTAGCCTCTATGCATACTTAAAAACATACATGTTTAAATTACACTTAATGCCTTTTTTTTTTTTTACATCAATATCTCAACACATTTCATATGGTGTTATTCATGGGCTTCAAAGAAAGCAGTGAGAAAAAGTCATTACTATATCCAATTGAAATATTAAGAGTAGAAAACATCAAAATACCTCAGAGATTATATGAAGCTGCATTTTAAAATAGATTTTTGGGGTTTTTTTCAGAATGTTCTAAGATGGAAATATCTTTAGTCTAGTTCCCATTTCATTTTCAAATTTATATACCTTGCCTTATTAGCAAGTGGAGAATGAAAGACATTTGGTATTTTAGTGCTTGTCTATAAGTCAGACCTTCAGTTTCCTGTTATTATGTTTATTTATTATCTAAGGATAATTCCTTGAAGCTAGATCCAGACAAAAAGTTAGGACTCTGCATTTTGGCAACGTAATTTTTTCAGCACACAAGCTGAGACCAGAATTTTGAGATGGACGTGGAGCCATCTTGTATGGTGGGTAAGAGGACTCAGGAAAAACACTGCTGCAGCTTTGTCACTGGTTAAAAAAAGAGTGATATTGATAATGCAGGGAAGGAAGTATAGCCATGTAACCTGGGTTTGGATACTTCAGACTTGGTGGGAGAAACTGAAAATTCCAGTTCCCTCTCTGAAAGTTGCTTCTCTACTATATGTGAAATAGTCAAGACAAAACAATCTTCAGAGCAGCAATAAAGCTGTGCCTTTCACCTTTCACTGGGTTACAGATATCTGCTTACTTTTGTCCACAAACATATTCTCTCTAGCCCTACAAATTTTCATGTCGTTGCACAAAACTCATACTTTAAAATTCCTGTGAATAGTCTGTTTCTAACATTTGACTGATTTTAGAGCTTGAGGTAATGTGTTCCTCTAGAAGCTGAGAGAGATTGGTTCAATCTTGGCTGATACAATAGGTTATCATAGGTGAGTGCACTATCTTCAAGCCCCTTGAAAGAAAGGGAACCTCTTATAGCTCTATTTTAGAGAAAGCAGTTGCTATTCCATATCAGCAGGAGCCCTGTCGTTTCTTACATACTCTGATTACTCTGATTGTGAAATACAAAGCAGTGCTGTAATGTCGATACTTCTTTCTCTGGCAAGTATTTGCTGAAGATGTATATTTAAAATTTTCATTGCTTCTGCTTAAACAGGGATCACACAAGAACACTCCACAGTAAGTAAGTAGAGTCTTGCAAAAAGATGTGGAAAAATGAGGTCTCTTAGAGGGACAAATGGGTTTCCTAAGGATTTGTGAAGAAAATCTCTTGGGAAAGATGGGTATAGGAAATGTCATTTAGCTTTGATTGCCAGGAGAAATGGGGAAAGCTGGAGGAAAAAGGAGAGAGAGCAGCCTTGCTTTGCCTATGCTCCTAATCAATTTCCTGAACTTTTCCTGTGCCATTGTTGGGGGCCTGGATCAGGGAAGCACAATCATCGATGCGCTGAGCCTCCTCCTCAAGTCCAAAAGCTGCCAAAGCTTGAGGCACACACTGGCTTTTCAGGCTGAAGTAACTTACCTCTTTTTCCTATCATGTTGGCTAAGAGGGCAGTTGGCTGACCTAAGATGCTGCTTACTTTGTTGACTGCCTTTTCCCAGCCTTCCAGCTAGATCTCAATTTTGATGACCTTACTGAAAGGAGATACAGAAGTAGCTCTTCTTGTTTTGGAAGGGAAAGATTGCTTTTTAGTACAGCCGATAAATTTAATTTTTAAATTAAAACTTTTTATTTGGAAAGTATAAAAATACAAATTCCAACTTCCTGTAGTTTCTTTCCTTCTCTTTTTCCATGAACATTTCAGAAAAATTACACAGCATTCCCAAAGTGGGCTAAATCTTCATCACTCCTGGGAATTTTATGGCTCAAAACTGTTGATTAGCTCTAAAAGGCAGCTGTAGTTCAGGACCACCCAATCAGCCTAACCTGATAGTTCCTACACTGGAACACATAGACTTTGAGCATTGACAGAAGAGGGCTGAATCTGGCCTGCCTGCCTATGCACTCTGCAGAGTGAGAGCGAGCTGGGTCTTTCAACTGCATCTGTATCTACTAACAGGGTCACAAGACCTTATGCTATGGATTCTTTTCCAAGCCACATGTCTGTTCTCTGTGGAGCTCCTATACAGAGAAAGTTGGATCAATTAAGAAATCAGTGTGTATCCTACCCAGAAGTGTTACTGAGAGAGTATGACAGTCTTGAACAAAACATGCTCAAACCTATCGATTCAATAAACACCAGGCTAATTATTCTGCCTCCTGTAACTGTTTTCAAATATGCTTTCACAAAGGAAATGCTTTAAAACGCATTGCTAGGGGTTTTTTTTTGCTTGTTTGGTTGGTTATTTTTTTGGGGTTGGTTTTTGGGGTTTTTTTTGTGTGGCTTTTTGGAAGGTTTTATTTGTTTGTTTGGTTGATTTATTTAGTTTTGTTTTCTGTCAGCAGTATTTCAGCTCCTGGAAGAGAGATGCACATTGGTGGGGTTTAATTTTTTTATTTTTTTTTTAATCTCTCTTTTTGTGGAAGGAAGAAATCGTATTGTTGACATTATATGGATCTTATGTACTAAAACATATGCATCATAAATTGAATAGAGAATGTCCTAATTTTGTTCACAATCGTCTCAATAGATGTCTTCTGTTCTGCTTTTGAACAGAGTCATCACAATTTTGCATTTATCAAGTTGTACCCCTCCAAGAGTGTTAAGAAAGAAGGTGACCTGCTTAGTTTGTGTCTTTTAATGCCAGCAATGTTTCTATTTTATGTTGAATCTTTTCATACCGCTGGAAGAAAACAAGCAACACCTTTGTTTCCTGAATATCTATTTTCTTCACCCTCTGCCCTTTTTGTCAGACAAAAAGTTCAGGTCTGTAACTGTGATATGAACCATTTTGTTCATTCTTTCTCTTTTACCCTTGCATTTCGAAGAATCCTTTATGCCATACCCTGCGATCATCATTAGTGTTAGAGGCCAGGCAGAGTATTTTAATGTAAGCAGGCTGACAGGTCAAGGTCACCTCACTGTAGATGTGATGCCTGACAGGTAAATCCTTCTGAGGTTGTAAATCAGAAAATAATCTGGTTTACAGCTGCAGCAGGCCACCACCAAGCTTTACTGGTGTTCCAGTTTGTCCTTTAAAACTGAGTTTTTCAAAAGTCCTAGGTAATTCACAGAACATTGGATATTCAGATAAGTATCTTTCTATCCATCAATTATCTGATTTTTTTAATCCTGTGCTAACAGCTGCTTTTAATATTTTAATTTATAGTTCAGCTCACTCCCCCTTTAAAGATACTGCACCCAAAACAGTTATTCTCATGTGAGCTATAAATTAATGATAAATTAACAGTGGTCTGTTAAGGCTGCTTTTCTGAATTGCCCTTTTAGGAATGAAAGAGAAATGTGCACAGGCTAACATAAAAGAAACCACTGGTGCCTTAGACTACTTCTATAGAATTTCTTTACTAATACTTCCCTCAGCCTACTCAGGTTAAATTAGTCCAGAGAATAATGCATTTTGGAGTAATAAAAAGACAAAAGCATTTGACTGTTGTTGTGGTTTTCTTAAATAGAGTTCAGCTGTTGAATAGACCTTATGAGAGCTGGATCTGAGCTCTCCTTAATTGCTACAATATAGTGACAGTCTCTTCAGATCACCATTTATATCCTATGCAGATCAGCATTTTTGTAGAATGATATCATCTTAATATTCAAATAACTTCAAGATGATCCAAAATTATAAAAATTGGCATCTCCTGCTGTCTGCTTCTCATTATTGATTATTGTCTCAATTGAAGATGACCACTACACACAGGAAAGAAAAATCAAATGTGATTGGAAGATAGAATTATTTTTTCTAAGATGCAAAACCAAACTCAAACTTTTGTCAAATTTAAGAAGGCTAAAATTTGAGGAATTAATTTTATTGCAATTTTATTTCCCAACATTGGAAATAGTATATTTCTATTTATTTCGTATTATTTTGTGTTGTAAATTAATGGTGAAGATTTTTAATTGTTGGGGGGTTTTGGTGTTTGTTTGGGTTTTTTTTAACCACAGTAATTAAATGAAGATTGGGCTCACAAAATGAACTAGGCAGATTTAATACAATGGTGGCTTAATCATATACAGCATTTCTATATTTGGGCATTCTGCAGGATTTGCCTCTTTTCCTCTTGTCTGTTTTAATTGTTATGTAACTTTTGCGGTTTGCCCTACAGACTCCAAGGTCAGTTAGAGAGCAGGCAAAAACCTTTCTTCGCTTCTTCAATTTTATAAGATTATGTAAACAGACTTTCAGAAAATACACCCCCTTTTCCTTCTCACTCCACGGGTCTAACAGTTCAGCAGGTCAGTTCTGGGGAGAATATTTCAGAGATGCCTAATAACTGGAAAAATAGGAGAGTTAGTGTAGTGAGAGCTTACATCAAGCACTTCAGTACTTTGCTCAAGGAAAATCTCAACCTTTCTCTCCCAGTATTTAAAAAGACAAAGCATCTTAATTCTTTACTTTTGTGGCCTCGGGTGAAATCTGAGCCTTGGAAAAATTAATAAGAATGTGTTATAGCTGTAAATTGACTTTAAAAACTTAGAATTACTTCAGTTGGCATTAGATGTAGAAATATTTTATTTGGTAAATGGAATAATCTATTTTTGTTTCTTTAGACTTTGGTTTAGCAAAAAAGAAGGAAGGAGTCCCTTAAAATCAGTATATCAACCCATGCTCACCTACTTGTGCTATCAAGAGGTGGCAGTTTTCCAGGGCTGAAAAGTGGAAATGATGATTTTTATGTTTGCAGCCAAAATCCTTCTGCTGGGGAGGGGTCATTTTTATTAATCTCACTTGTAGTCTTAAATAAGAATAATTAATTTAGCACTTGGTTGATTTAATTTGTAACTGGAATTCTGAAGACAACAGATTTGAGGCACTCTCACCTAAACATTATACTATTTAAGGTATCCTACTGACAGAGGTCAGAGGAAGAAATTCATATGTATGAGGAAAGGATTCTCAGATGTAGAGGACAAATTTAGACCTTACTCGTCTATGATATTTATTTGGGTAGTGTCATAGTTAAACAGATGCAGAGGATCTACATGTTCTAAGGATATAAAATACATACGTAATTAAGCAAAATCTCTAGGCAGGCCTTGGCCACAGAAAGGCTGATCCATCTGGAGAGCTATGATGACATCAGTCTATAAGGTCCATGTAAGAAATCTCGGGACGTTTTTATCTCTGCTGCAGCTGAGCTAGACTAAGATTGCAGTTATGTGTAAGGTGTTACTGGCTTTCAACAGCTGCAGTTCAACAAGGCCTAATGTCTTAGCCAGTAATGACATGAAATACAAGGGTTTCTTCTGTATCTGTATCTGTTTCCAGCTTAAATCGTAACCAACCTGAATTGATACCTCCTTCACTGATATATCAAGCATAACACTTGATATCATTGAATTAAACCAGCATTGTGCTGTTTGTAGCTTGCCAGGCAAAATTTGTCATATTTTGTCTGGCTTCACTTCACCACTATTATTGAAAATAATTCAAGATCTATAAAAAGCAAAAAAAAAAAGAAAAAAAGAAAAAAATGCCTCAGTTTTAGTTCTAAACAGTTCAGAAACAAAGTTTGCATATTAGAACACACCAGATATTATGTGAATATTATCAGCTTATACATACAACGTGTTATTTTCCTAAGCATTTTCTTCATCTTCAGAGTTCAGTACCTTCAGTATAACATTGCTGAAATCTCAAC
The DNA here is from genome assembly GCA_013399055.1 of Ramphastos sulfuratus. Lineage (NCBI taxonomy): Eukaryota > Metazoa > Chordata > Aves > Piciformes > Ramphastidae > Ramphastos > Ramphastos sulfuratus. The sequence goes on along the minus strand of WBNM01023291.1, from coordinate 239,697 downwards.
TTTCTTTTACACAATAGACTTGGCAATGGTCATTGTCCTTTTTTTGTTGGTTTAGTTTTGTTGTTTTTTTTTTTTTTATAAATTATATATCCGGAATAAAATTTTATCTATAAAAAAGAAATTGAGCTTAAGTAACCAATACATTGCAGATAAAAAGTGCTTTTGTCGTAACTTCTTCCATTCTTTTAATAAATATGAATATATTGTTTTCTATATGATTTTGTCAAATGGTCTTTCAGGTTGTTTCTGTCCAATTATTTTGATATAGCATTTTAAACCTCTCTTGCATGTGCAAATGAGTTTAATTTAGAGCAATATGAACATTTTGGATGAGTTGTTCTCATTACAAAATGTGCAAAGTTCTTTTTCTTGATTGCCATTAGTTATGGAATATAAGCAAAGGTCCATATAGTTAATAAATAGGTGTAATTTTTAAAATAAATGTATATCTCTTGGTATTTTCTGTCAGATTTTAGGTGTTCCTATCTGCCCTTAAATTTTAGAGTCAGCCATCTATAAAAAGAATTATTCATAAACTTCTGAATGTCTAACAGTGAACACACTGTTCAATTCAATATTAAATTACACTTTTTTAGAGTAGTTTCTAAAACCGAATGAGGTTTCTTTTATAATTAACCTGAGCTCAGAATATTTACTGTGTATTGTTTTTTAATGTCAGATGATGACAGAACTCATGTGTCTTTAACAAAAGCAAATTGTTTACTCATTCAAGGATTCTGTTCAGGGCTCTGTATTTGAATGAATTCCAAATCAGCAGTTCTACTGAGCTGCATGGCAATCGATTGCCTTTTATGTTAGATGAATGGTCATGTTCAACACACACACACACACACACACACACACCCCTTTTCCCCATCTCTTTTTTTCCTTTCTGGCCCGTTGCCTTAGATGCCATCACCCAAAGCTGTTAGTCCCAAACGAGATTCTGTTTAGTGGCTATCAGCCACTTCCAGCTTTTCACTGCATATAAATGACTGTATTAAGAATTGGAGATGTGATGTTATAAATGTGATCTGTGAAAGAGGGGGGCTGGAGGGGAAGGGAAGTCTAAATGCATAGAGGAGTAATTTAAAATGGGGCACATGAGAGGATGATTAGCAGAACTTTTTTCTATTTACAATTATAGGAATGTTACTAACTGGAAAATAGTTGGGTTTTTTGGTTGTTTTGATTTTTTTAATGTGATATGTTTAGCATCCAGATTAGGGAGATGTCCTCCCTTTAGAATTGCATACCTTTCCTCTTCTTATGAGCCTGTTTAACTGCATTGAACAAAGCTTAGTGCCATCATGCACATACTGGAGAGCAAGGACATTGTTAATGTTTCAATTTATTTTATGGTTGTTTCAGGAGACAGGCTATGTGTCTTTCACCTCACATCAAGAGTCCTCTTTCTTCTATGTTTATCACTTACTAGAATCCGTTCAGTGCTCCCATCAGCCCTGCAGGAAGGCAGTGAAGTCCTCTAAAGTGTTTGCTTTGCGCCCAAACACTGTCATTCAAAAAAGTCTGTAAGGATGTGCATAAGGCACCCACAAATAGTAAACCATGGCTGTGTAACCTTCACTTTAACCAATATTGCACAGTGTAATACAAACATCACCTTTGTGTTATCTGACAACATGATAACTTGGTGTTAACATCACAGTTTCTACAGTTTTCCTGATTGCTGATCCCTCTTTTGTATGGATATTGGTTGTGTTAATGGTAACATGTTCTGCATAGCAATGGACACACCAAGTATCTTCTTGTGACCTTTAGGGAGTTTTAATTATAACAAGGTGTTTTGCAAGGTGATTCTTCTTGCAAATGATAGTTGCTTCATATTAGCATACAAAGTCTTTGTTTTTAAGCACAGCATTCAAAGACCTCTGGATGTGCCTCTATGATGAATGCTTACATTTTTCTGATAAAAAAAAGTCAACAAAATACTAAGATTAATCATCTTTTAAGAGCTGTTGTGACATAACCACTGGTTTTGGTTTATGATAATTAAGAATCTGTTTATCTGAAAATAAAGAGGTAGCCATAAGTGACAGTCTGTTGCACTTTCATATAACTCACAGTATCTACTCCGTTTCTTGACAGTTTACTATTTCCTCTTTCTGCTGTTAGGCTAAGATCTTTTTCCTTCACTGCCTGAACATGAGTGGTTCTCAAATGGGTGCATAGCCCTGTATGTAAAAATCAGCAACACATTCTACTCTTTAAATCCTGGAAATTCTCTTCCCTTGACTAAACACTTTAGATTTCAGAGTACTGGAAACGTCTACGGTCCTGGCCTAAGGTTTCCGCAGATGATGTAACTAACCTTCTCCTCCTTCATCCTGCCTCCCTTATAAAATCAGCCACTCTTCACTTTTTACTGTCTCACTACTCCCCCTGGAAACTCTTCACTGACTTCACCTTTGTTCTTATATGTGAAATGTGAACCTTCATTCTCATCTTTAAAGTCAAGTGCTGTTCCTCAGTGCATATAATTTCTGTTAAAGGGTCTTTGCTCTGCCCAGTCTTCTTTCCTCTGTGTTCCATTTGTTCTCTTCACCCCCAACCCTCTTTTTACTCTGCCTTTGATAGTTCCATTCCACAATGTGGGAATGGCAGCCTCTTTCCTTTTTGTCTCTTTAAACTCACTTTTTCACTTCACGTCTTTCTTACTGTAATGGACTTAACAGTGTCTGCCTGACCCAACTCACACCTCATTATTCCTTAGGCAATTGCAGTTGCCTCAGTCCCAAGTGTTTTAAAATAAGTGCATTAGAGATCATCAAACTGGTTTTAAATAGTGATTTACATGCACAGAGAGAGACATAAATAAGTTTAAAGAGACCTACATTGTCTTTAAGAATGGAACTAGATTTACTGGTAGGATGAGAGCTAAGGGGAATGTTAGTGTCTACATCAGCATTATCTAGTTTAGCATGTACATTACTTGGGATTAGCTATCCAGCTTTCCTTCTCCTCTTGTATATCATGCTTGATTTTGGCCATAAATCACTTCCAGCTGACAGTAAATCTGTATTCATTAGGACAAAACACTTACTACTGTAGAACGTGAGCTCCCTTGTTACAGCAGGTTCTACAGCTCTGGTATACACACAAGTCAAGTTTTCATTCCAACTCTTGCTAGACTTGAAGTTCCTGCTAAGGCTGTAACTCCACATGCCAGCAGAGGCAAATCCAGAACTCGCTATGTTTATGCTAGCTAACATATAACAAAAGAAAAAAAACTGAAAAAATAAAACATGAATTATAGATACATAGTTATTTTTGTTATGTACAACTAGTCTGGAGCAGATCATTTGTGAGCTTTGCAAAATGCCTGACAGAAACTGAAATTCACTACTAACACAGCACTTCTCTTTGGTTTCATTGGCTTTGCTTCTTCAGGCAGTTGTCTCTTTTTGGGTCAGTGTTTACATTCATTCTTTGGCATCTTTTAGATCATATCCTGTTGATCAGAGGTCAACAGGTCATGTGATTAATATAAACCACAAAGATCTGAAATCAGTTTTTTTTTTTTTTGCAAATGTTCCTACTTCGCTTAGAATTTATGTTAATTTTGCTGTTTCCAAGTTAATATACTTTTCAGACAAGTTTTAGCATCTTTAAAGGACAAGAAATTCTCACTAAATTAGTATGCTTATCATATTTAAGGCACGTTTGGACGTGGCACTTGGTGCCATGGTCTAGTCTTGAGGTCTGTGGTAGTGGGTTGGACTTGATGATCTTTGAGGTCTCTTCCAACCTTGCTATACTGTGATACTGTGATACTGTGATATGAATGAAATGAATACAAAGAGCATAAAGCATGTATCATCTGGGATAAATGACGAGTTAGAAAACACTATGATCTCTTCTACGTATATCTAGGGATTTAGGTGTGTATATGTGTTTTAAAATGACACACAGATGTGGATGTGTAAGTACATGGCTGCTATTTACTTAATAGTTCAGAGTAGCAGCAAGGGACCATAAATTTCAGTTGAAAAATAAATATTTAAATTTCAGTTGAAAAATAAATATTTAAATTTAAAACCAAACAAACAAACCTACAACAGCAACAACAAAAATCACATTGCCCCTTTACAGCTTCCTGGTTGCTTTTAAGCCATTGCAAAGAACTTTGACATGAGCTGTCACAGGCTGTTATATAAATCTTTCTCTTAAATACAATGATGTGATTATTTGTGTTAAACATTATAACAAAACTACTTTGTGGTTTCCGATTTTTAAATGTTACTGCTCTTAATCTTTCCAACATAAATATGTAGATAATGGAGGGCACTACTTTAGAAATTATTTACTGAGAAACATTTCTTCCTGCTGATGTCCAGCACATTTGTTTTGAATTAGCCAAGTTGAAAATAAAATCAGATCCTTAATATTAAGTAAAAATATTGGTAATGCCTGTATTTTTAAACTGATTTTTGACAGATACAAGAATGATTTCAATCATTTTAGTTGAATGCTGTTGAGATTTTACCAGAGTAAATCTGGTGTTTTGCCTTTTAGCCTTTGGAAACAAAGAAATGTTGTGATATTCTTTAAGAATTTTTCAGATTTTACACTTTGTATTGTTTATGCATTTAGAATGGGCTTTAATCTTCTATATAATTTCTGTGATTAACTTCTGAAAAACCTTTCAAGAAGACTTAGGAGGCAAGTCCACAATAGTTGTACTCTGTCAAATGTAACCTGTACAGCATTGCAAAGTTTTTTATTGTATTTTATCACAGTATCACAGTATAAGCAAGGTTGGAAGAGACCTCAAAGATCATCAAGTCCAACCCATTACCACAGACCTCAAGACTAGACCATGGCACCAAGTGCCATGTCCAAATCCGCCTTGAACACCTCCAGGGACGGTGACTCCACCACCTCCCTGGGCAGCCCATTCCAGTAGCGAATGACTCTCTCGGTGAAGAACTTTCTCCTCACCTTGAGCCTAAACTTCCCCGGGCACCGCTTGAGACTGTGTCCTCTTGTTCTGGTGCTGGTTGCCTGAGAGAGGAAAGAAACCTTCTCCTGGCCACAACCACCCTTCAGGTAGTCATGAAAATCACTGTCAAGTGAACAAGGAAGAGGATTTTTATTTATAAGTTTGATATTAAACAAAGTTGAAACAGCCAATCTTGCTACAGTCTGCATTTCCCAAAAGCCCCCAAAGCCAGGATGATAGAATTACTTTCTATGCAAGAGGTTTGACAAAATATCTTTCCTGTCTTTTGATAGTCAATTTCTCTCATTCCTGTAAAGCACAGAATGATGACTTAACATTTTCCAGTTAGTGCTTATATAGCCAATATGTTATGTTCTGTGGAGTCCCCCTTTTATATGCAGGAACCACCTTCTTCCTTGCAAAGACTTCTAGAGCTTTCTTGGGAGTACAGAAATACGTACAGAAGAAGCAGAAGATCATCTTTGTCTCTTCCAGCTTTTGTTGACATAAGTCCAAAATAGTTCAGCAGAGTTAATTTAAACATCTTGGTTTTATCAGTATAGCTTTGTTTTATGCAACATCAATGAATCTTACTAAATGCTGAAAAGAACTTACTAGTAATCCAAACAAACATATATATATATGTATACTAAACTGTTATGATAAAAACAGTATGCAACCAGAACTAACAACAACAACAAAAAAATCAATCTGTCCCATACAAACATGAAGTAGTGTTTCTTACTTGAAAGTAACCATTTGAATATTTTTAAATTGAATAGACTTTCAAAGAAAAATAGCTTAAAGTCTTTGGTTTTGTGGGGGAAATTAACCCATCACTGTAGTGACAGAGAAGAAACTACACAGATGCAATCTGTTTTCATTTTAGCGATGTAACTCCAGTCGTATATGCTGAAACGCTTTCACGGTTAAGCATCACTATGTGTCACATGTAAAATCTTGGTAGGAAAAGACAAAGCTGGGATGATTACTGCACACTGTAAATTCCAGCATAGATTCAAGTGTTTTGCTGGTGGTAGGTTTCTCTGCTAAGTCAGTTCAACAACTAAAGAAGGAAAATGAGATAGCCAAGGCGTCTGGATAAAAGTTTGTAAGAGATGTTTTTGATAGAAGCCTACTAAACATGTCACTCAGAGAACTACAGTGTTGCTATTTTCATAGAATCAACCTCCAAGATCATCCAGTCCAACCTACCACCCAGCCCTAGCCAATCAACTAGACTATGGCGCTAAGTGCCCCATCCAGTCTTTTCTTGAACACCTCCAGGGATAGTGACTCCACCACCTCCCTGGGCAGCCCATTCCAATGGCAAATCACTCTCTGTGAAGAGCTTCCTCCTAATATCCAGCATATATTTACTTCTGCAGTGTTTCATGGTTACATGGTCTGTGCATAGCTGGTTGATTGCTTGAAGATTACTTACCTAGGAAGCAATGTGCAAAACTTCAAGTGAGTATATTCCTTGGACTGCTCAGGACTTACTGGCTGTAAGACCTGCCTCGTATGAAATACCTTTATCTTCAATTGTATGTGTGTACGGAAGGTCTTTACCTCATTAATGATTTTTTGTTTGTTTGTTTGTTTTTAACTCCTGAAGTGTGTTGAAGCCTTTCTGTTCAATACAGAAGCTGTTTCACTAGTTATCTGGTGTCTGAAAGCAGAGAAGTTATCATTGGAACCACAGTACATAAAAATACCAAGTTTTCCTTCCTTGGTGTACCAGAAGTTACAATAAATGGAGTAAACAGTGTCAGACATTTCTTCTGTTTATAGCTAAATACAGCCACATGTCCTTCATACATCTCTTTGTATGCAGTATTAAAAAAGTTAATGTTATCTCATGGCAGTTTACTGATTTATGCAGTAAAGGATCTACTGTGATGATATCAGTGAAAATTAGCTTCAGATCTTAGATACCTAATATCGATCAAAGGTCGTGTCAGATTCTGTTCTGATATTTGACCTTGAGACTAAGGCTGTAGGTAAGTTTTGATGTTTAGGTGCACAAAAATAAATTCTTATTATTACTTCATACTACAGTTTCTTTAATTCATTGCAAGAGAAGATTTTTATTCACTCAAAAAAAGACTTTCTTTTGTAATACAACATAACCAAAAATGGGCATCAGAGATTCTTGAATCAGGTGAGAACTGTGAATTTTGTGTAGCATATTCATTGAGAACTGAAGTTTGGGTATCCCATCATCTCTCTGACAGTAACCAAAGGGAGTCTTTTATTTCTGTCAAACAATTGCAAATTAATATTACTAACTTGATTTGAAAGCTGTGAAGCCACTGTTGAGTTCTCAACTATTTCTTTTACTGAAGCTAATTAAACTAAGTTTTTGCTACAATATTTTAATTTATTGCAGAATAGCTAGATAGAATATATGTGTTTTGGAGGTTTCAGAATGAAAGAATTGTTTTGTTTTGTATTTTATATTCCTTCCCTTGACATTTCATAGAATCACAGAATGTCAGGGACTGTAAGGAACCTTAAAAGATTATCTGGTCCAGCCCCCCTGCCAGAGCAGTATCACCTAGAGCAGATCACACTGGAATGTATCCAGTTGGTTCTTGAATATCTCCAGAGAGGGAGACTCTACAACCTCCCTGGGCAGCTGTTTACTGTGCTCTGTCACCCTCACAGTGAAAAAATTCTTCCTCAAGTTCACATAGAACCTCCTATGTCTCACCTTCCACCCATTGCCCCTTGTACTGTCACTGGGCATCACCGAGAAGAGGCTGGCTCCATCCTCCTGACACTCACTCCTTACATGTTTATAAACATTAATCAGGTCACCCCTTAGTCATTTCCTCTCCAAGCTAAAGCACTCCAGCTCCCTCAGTCTCTCCTCATAAGGANACAGGCCTCCAGCTAGACTCTGTCCCATTGACCACAACTCTCTGACTTCTTTCCTTTAACCAGTTCCCAATCCACCTCACTACTCCATCACCCAGACCATATTTATTAAACAAATTAAGGGGGGGGGAAGGAAGGGGGAAAGAAACAACACACACACAAAATGCTTCATTTGAATATATTTATTTGTTAGCTTGTGTGAGTTAAATGTATTTATTTGAACAAGTAAAATATCAGAAAGGTGTGTTCTTTTGTTTTGTTTGTTTTGATTTGATTTGGGTTGGGTTTTTTTAATGTTATTTGGCTGTAGTCTTCACTTTGCTTTGCTTTTAGGGAGATGAGGCATTCTTGAAAATGAAATTCAAGTTTGGCAAACAAATAGACCATAGAACTGGCAGGGTCAACCTCAATTATTCCAAGATTTAGAGCAATCATGAAAGCTCATCGTTACAAACAGCTACTATGGGAACATCTTCCTCTCCTTCTGCAGCAAAAACTGTGGCTATTTTTAGGGCTGGAGCAGCTCTGCTATGAGGACAGACTGAGAGAGTTGGGGGTCTTCAGGCTGGAGAAGAGAAGGCTTCCAGGAGACCTTATAGTAGCCTTCCAGTGTCTGAAGGGGGCCTACAGGAAGGCTGGGGAGGGACTATTTATAAGATCTTGCAATGACAGGACAAGGGGCAATGGGTTTAAACTGGCAGAGGGGAGATTTAGACTAGATGTTAGGAGGAAGTTCTTTGCAGTGAGGGTAGTGAGGCACTGGAACAGGTTGCCCAGGGAGGTTGTGGCTGCTCCCTCCCTGGAGGTGTTCAAGGCCAGGTTGGACGAGGCCTTGAGTAACCTGTACTAGTGGGAGGTGTCCCTGCCTATGGCAGGGGGTTTGGAACTAGATGATCCTTGAGGTCTCCTTCCAACCTTACCATTCTATGATTCTATATTATTTATAGGAGACAAAAAAAATATTAAATAAATAAAATGTTCTTTATCAGAGACCTTCTAAAAATCAAAATATACTAGGCAATTTTTTTTTTTTTTTAACGTTAGATCAGTGCTAGTGCACTCATTCTGATGTGTTAACATGTGCTGGATTAACACAGCCTGCTCTCCCCTAACACAGAAGTGAGGGAAAGTAACACAAAACCCACAAATTCCAGACTGAAATCTGGAATAATGGNAGGCCTCCAGCTAGACTCTGTCCCATTGACCACAACTCTCTGACTTCTTTCCTTTAACCAGTTCCCAATCCACCTCACTACTCCATCACCCAGACCATATTTATTAAACAAATTAAGGGGGGGGGAAGGAAGGGGGAAAGAAACAAAACACACACAAAATGCTTCATTTGAATATATTTATTTGTTAGCTTGTGTGAGTTAAATGTATTTATTTGAACAAGTAAAATATCAGAAAGGTGTGTTCTTTTGTTTTGTTTGTTTTGATTTGATTTGGGTTGGGTTTTTTTAATGTTATTTGGCTGTAGTCTTCACTTTGCTTTGCTTTTAGGGAGATGAGGCATTCTTGAAAATGAAATTCAAGTTTGGCAAACAAATAGACCATAGAACTGGCAGGGTCAACCTCAATTATTCCAAGATTTAGAGCAATCATGAAAGCTCATCGTTACAAACAGCTACTATGGGAACATCTTCCTCTCCTTCTGCAGCAAAAACTGTGGCTATTTTTAGGGCTGGAGCAGCTCTGCTATGAGGACAGACTGAGAGAGTTGGGGGTCTTCAGGCTGGAGAAGAGAAGGCTTCCAGGAGACCTTATAGTAGCCTTCCAGTGTCTGAAGGGGGCCTACAGGAAGGCTGGGGAGGGACTATTTATAAGATCTTGCAATGACAGGACAAGGGGCAATGGGTTTAAACTGGCAGAGGGGAGATTTAGACTAGATGTTAGGAGGAAGTTCTTTGCAGTGAGGGTAGTGAGGCACTGGAACAGGTTGCCCAGGGAGGTTGTGGCTGCTCCCTCCCTGGAGG
>WBNM01023291.1:156645-229842 GCA_013399055.1 Ramphastos sulfuratus | reverse complement strand
TTTTTTTTTTTTTAACGTTAGATCAGTGCTAGTGCACTCATTCTGATGTGTTAACATGTGCTGGATTAACACAGCCTGCTCTCCCCTAACACAGAAGTGAGGGAAAGTAACACAAAACCCACAAATTCCAGACTGAAATCTGGAATAATGGAAATGAGATAATACAGTGAACAATTACCTTAGCCTATTACAGAAAAAGTGCAGCAAAATGCAGAAGCAGCAGCAGAATTGACTGAACTACCCTTCACCCCAGCCCCAACCCACCAGTCAGCCCAGCAGAAAAGCCCAACACCCCAAATCTGGAAAATGGAAGCAGCAACCAGAACAGGAAGCCTCTCATGTTGCAATCTGAACTTCAAGCCTCATAATACTTTGCTTTAGTTCTGAAGCTGGTATGACAGCAGCATGGTATTGAATATTAGAAGCAGATTCAACTAAATTTATGACAACAGGGAATATTCTTTTTTTTTTTTTGGTTGTTGCTGTTGTTTCGTTTGCTGGTTTTTTTTTTTTTTGTTTGGGATTTTTGTTTATTTGTCTGGTTTGGTTTTGTTGGTGAGTTTTTTGTTGGTTTTGGGGGGATTTTTTTGTTTGTTTGTTGTTTTGTATTTTTTTTTTTTGTGAACAGAATAAAGTAAGTGTTGCGTCATGTATTCCCAACCAGCTGTGCCCATTGCAGCTTTGCAGTTTGTGCTTCAAGACTGGATGGGCTGGAAGAATTGTTATAGGGCGATAACCAGGGTGGTCCAAAAATGCAAGTGATGCTACTTTCTGCTGCGTTTCAGCTAAGATTCCTCCTGACTGAAAGTCAGTCACATCTTTTATTCTCTCATTACCTATATAGTTCTTGAAGATGTGTGTGTATATATATTTGGGTTATTTATTGCTGCTTATATATGGAAAGTCTTTGTTTTTCAGAAAATTTATGTCATAGAGCTCTTGGTTGAGCAGTGTTGAGGAAAGATTGTAGTCTTGAAGATTTGCTGCTTAATTTGAAGCCTCAGCTGTGCAGGAAGATGTCAGCTTTTCTTGATCTTGTTTTGGTGATAAAGGAGGAGGCAGAGGTGGCTAGTATTCAGTGTGTTCCATGTGGGGAATGACTGGGATCTCTTATGTCTTCTTATTAGAAATTGCACGGAATCCACTTTAAACTAACAGAATACATCCCTTCAGCTATGGTACTCCTACTCGTATCAGGACCTTCTGCTGTGATTTAAAACACCATATGTTCCTATATGCTTGTTCTGAAATTTGCCCAAATTATCCAAGATCAAAAACAGGATTTAAAAGCAACGAGCTCCTGTTAGGTTTCCTCTAAATCTGAGGAGCTCTATAAAATAATCCAGTACTTGACATCCTCATTGATATTTGCATCCCTGTGTAGTCCAGGTTGGCAACACATTAGTCATTAACACAGTAAGGGAATTATTATGTTTACTACTTGAAACAACTGAAATTAAGATGGGCAAACTCATCCACCTCAGCCAGATAACAGAATCAGCAAATGAATACGATTCTGCTGTACAGCTCATAGAAAGCTAATGCTTTAGTGGTGTTCATTGTGGGTTTTTATGTGCAGAATCACTTTATTCTGTAGTTTCTGCATCATAAAACTTCTTTAATTTGATGTAAACAATAGTTTAATGTTCCCCTAATTACCTCTTATTTTAGCTCTAGCCCTGGACATGTAAGTGGAAACACTGAATTTCCAGAAGCCAGCAGCAACAGTGGGGGAGGCTTTTTAATGAGACTATTTAAGCTTGACTATTTAGAGTACATTAATTAAATAATTTCTACTTCTCCCTCTAGACTGACTCTGAAGTTTTTAAGAGTGAACTGGTAAGATTATTTTGTAATTAGTAGCAAGAACTTCAAGCGTTTTAAATTACCTCAGCAAAGAAAAAAAATAAATAACATGGTTCATCCTTTGGTCTCTTTTCAATTGCACTGGATTTTATTTTGGCACAGGTATTTCATTGTCCATTTGCTTTTTGAAATAGCCTCATAATTATGTGTTGATAATATTAGACAGTATTGACACTATTCTGACTTCTTTTTAACTGATCATTGTTCTTGCTTTAGACACTTTGTTGTTTATCTATTGTGCATATGTTGTATTTTATTAGCACAGAAGGTTCATTGTTGCTAATAGGAAGCAGAGAGCTTTTTATTCTTCACACTAAGGCTGAATGTTGGCCTGGAGAAATTGCACATTCAAACAAAGAGAAAGAATAGAAAAGAACAAATAGAATCAGTAGCTATCTTGTGCCTTTTGTATCACCTTTATACTTCGTGAATATGTATGCTTAATTTTTTGCTATGGAATTTCTTCCACTAACACTTTCAAGATCAAAATTTGAGTCTTAATATGATGAAAGTAATCCACAGGATGTATGTAGTACAACAGCGTGTGTAGTATGGTTGACCCTTTTTAAAACTAATATGTGTATCTTTGCTTTGGGAAAGCTCAACAGGCAAAGATTTCCTTGGCGAAGTTTTTCTCAAAACTCCATTTTTCTGTAAATTCAGTCAGAATTCCTAATGCAATAACTGACAGGACTGACTGTTATAGATCTCCTCATTGCAAATCTATTGTTTATTAATCTGTTGTGTTGATTTCTGAATAATGTAACATGAATTGCAGAACTTTTCTCATGATTTGAATGTTTCCTAGCTACTATTTCTAACAGGAGACACTCTAAACTTACTTAGTTTTCACATTGTGTATTTTAAATAGTTACTTTTAAAATATGATCTTCTGAAAGATTAACACTGACCCCATGAAAAAATAATTTAAAAAAAAAAATACTTTTCCTTTCAAACTCTTTATTCACATCCTGCCATGTCTCCTTTCCATAATTCTGTTTCTCTGAGTGCGAGGAAATTTGAAACAGAGAGATAAGTGACTTGTTGAAGTTCACAGAAAGAGTTGATTGCAAAATTAAGATACAAATCTCAGGGGCCTGCTTCTTAGTCTCGACCCACAAGTATTAAACCACACACAGCACTGAATTAGTCATCTGAGAATCTGAGTTCCTCACCAAAGAAAGTCTGTGACCTCTCTAGAGAACATAATGTTTAACTTTTAGTTCCCATAAGGGAAAGGCAATTTGCTGAAATCATAAAGGCACGGTTCAGACAGATATTGGTCAAAAGTTTTCAAAATACTGCATCTGATAAAAATGTGACCATGCAGTTATCTGACAGCACTGCATAGCCCTAAACAATAGTCCAGTATAGAAATGATTGTCATTTAGGTAGTCCAACCTTTACGCTATCACCCACGACATGTAAAATACAAGGCATGGAATTAAATATTGCCTTTTTCATTAACCATTTAGCACTTTACTATACCATGACCATGAAAACACGCAATTGCCAGTGAGTACTTTTAAAGGAATGTCCCCAACGTGCTTGCTCTGCTTTTTTTTTTTTGAATAAAGAGCAGCACAAGCCTGTTTGCAATAGTGACATCTAGTGACATCCACTCGTATTTATATAATCCTCTTCACCAGCATTAACTTTTTGCAATGTCCTACCCACCCAGAGATTTTCAAGTGAACTGGCAAATATGTCCTTTTGCTTTCTAAAAGACACTGAAAGAGGCAGGAACTGTTTCTCTAGAACAGCAATTAGCTTAAAGAAGCAAATATTTAATCCCATTGAATAAAAGACAATTTTCTAGCCTTGTGAATTGTTATATTTAACACTGCACTAAAATGAGCAGAAGAGCAATTTCAGTGTTTTACCTGCTAGTGTATTATCTTAATTATGATGACAGTGTGAATACAGCTTATGTCTAAAGGCATTACAAAGGGGAGTGGGAATAGACAGTATTTTATTTTTTTTATTTTAAATAAATTGTTTTGAATGTCCCAAAACTGTGCCATAATGATGAGGTGTGGGCTTCATGCCTCACTATTAGAGTTATTTTTTGCTGAAAGAAATATGTTTGGTTGGTTGGTTGGGTTTTTTTGTTTGTTTTGTTTGTTTGTTTTTTAATGATGCTGTAGTGTATTAGTGGATGCATTTATTCTATCACAGTATTACAGAGTACCACAGTATCACTAAGGTTGGAAGAGACCTCAAAGATCACCAAGTCCAACCTGTTACCACAGACCTCAAGACTAGACCATGGCACCAAGTGCCATGTCCAAACCCATCTTGAACACCTTCAGGGACAGTAACTCCACCACCTCCCTGGGCAGCCCATTCCAGTAGCGAATGACTCTCTCAGTGAAGAACTTTCTCCTCACCTCAAGCCTAAACTTCCTCTGGTGCAGCTTGAGACTGTGTCCTCTTGTTCTGGTGCTGGTTGCCTGAGAGAAGAAAGCAACCTCCTCCTGGCCACAACCACCCTTCAGGTAGTTTTAGACAGCAATAAGGTCTCTCCTGAGCCTCCTCTTCACCAGGCTAAACAATTCCAGCTCCCTCAGCCTCTCTTCATAGGGCTTGTGCTCGAGGCCTCTCACCAGCCTCGTTGCCTTTCTCTGGACACGTTCAAGTACCTCAATATCCTTCTTAAATTGAGGGGCCCAGAACTGGACACAGTACTCAAGGTGTGGCCTAACCAGTGCAGAGTACAGGGGGAGAATGACCTCCCTGCTCCTGCTGGCCACACTATTCCTGATGCAGGCCAGGATGCCATTGGCCTTCTTGGCCACCTGGGCACACTGCTGGCTCATGTTTAGGCGGGTGTCAATCAGCACCCCCAGATCCCTTTTCTCACCAATTCACTGTTTTTTTCCTTCATCTGTATAATTTTGTCTTCAATATTTGCACATACTCTATAGTATCCACTTACCTTTTCAGGTCATTATAGTATGCAGGAATGCAGTAAATTAAGAAAACAACTGCAACACAAATTTCTTTGTAACTTATAATCAGCATCATTATGATATTTAAATGTAAACTGTAGTTATTTACATGATATGAAAGTACACTTGGACCGCTGTAGTGTACAGCTTTTCATTTTATACTGTGGTGATCTGATACTCCTCCTAGGTGTGTTGACATTCACAACAGCACAGAGTACCTTGACATTCTCAAAGTACTACGTCTGGGTTTTTGACATGAGCCATTGTGTCACTCAGCTCGGTATTGTGTTACTGCATGTTGTTCAGTGGCATTAGCAAAAGGTGCCCTGACAGGGTATTATGTCAGTCTCTTTTCTGATAATATTAAGAGCTTTTATATGGCACACCTGCATCTGAAGTGATGCCACTGAGCAATGTTTGTTATATTTCTATAAAACTGCAATTTCTCTGTTGATGGAAGCAATGCTTTTAATTAAGATTGTGTTTTAATGACGGAAAAAAATATTAACAGTTGTAAATCAACAGATTTTTTTTTCCTAACAATTTATATGTAATTGATTTTTTTCATAGTTTAGATTAACTGAGCTTGTCATATAAAAAATCCATAGCTCTTTCTCCTAAAATTGTCATAAGAAAACAATCCCAGAATCACATCTGAGCAGACATTTGAAGGAAAGAAGTGAATCTACAAAGCTATGTTTTGTCATAATTGTTTCTTCAGCCTTTTGAAATCTCTAAAAAATGAACTTGAAAGTAACTCACAGAGCTAGAAGCTGTTGCTTCTTGGTACATACTTTTTGCTTACTGTCTGAAGTCACATCAGAGAAAGAGCATAGTGAAGAGGTTGAGCATTCTTTGGTTTAATTTTAGGGAAAAAAATATGCAAAAGAAGAATTCCAGCCTTACTGTTGGTCTTATTATT
This sequence comes from Ramphastos sulfuratus, assembly GCA_013399055.1. Lineage (NCBI taxonomy): Eukaryota > Metazoa > Chordata > Aves > Piciformes > Ramphastidae > Ramphastos > Ramphastos sulfuratus. Next base: position 224,103 of record WBNM01023291.1, on the reverse strand, counting down.
GGTCATAGTATTTTTGTATCACATTCCAGGAAAATTTTGTTGTTATGCTGGTGACAGTCACCAAAGCTTTGATTTCCATTTTCAGAACTTGAATTTTATTGGCACATGTAAATACAAACTTCAGATGTGTCTGCAATTATTACTATCAGAAGGGTTCCCTCCATCAGCCATATGAGTGGATGGTTAATTTATCTAATTATAGCTCATCATTCACAACTCAGAGTGAATGTATAATATATGTAGAAAACTGATAAATCCAAAGAGTGATTTTAAAGTTTAAGCATTTACTTATTTTAATATATCTGAACAATCAGTTAGCAGTTGGGGAAGCAAACAATGTAAGCTGAATAATTAGTTTCAGTTGAGTTATTTGCTTGATTCTAGTGATTTTTATTATGGTTTTCAATTTTTTTTTTTTTTTAGTAAAACAACTACTTTTTTTAAAGTGTCTGTATAATTCTAGTACACTTTCTCATCCATCATATTTATTTGAAAAACTTCTCTCCCACAAAAAAAAAAAAANTTATAAATTATTTAAAACCAAAAACAAAAAAAAAAAAAAAAAAAAAAAAAAAAAAAAAAGGGGGCAAGTTCAAAATAGCCAAATCATAAAAATAAAATGTATTAAAAGTAAACTGGGGCACAGATTTTCTGATTTCATAACTAAATGATTCAGCAGTCATATCTTAACAGACACTACTTGAGTTATCTCATTAGAATTGGAGCCAACAGGAACTGCAGAAACTTGGTATGATTTGAAAGTCAAACTGAAGCTAATATGATCGTTCCCAACTGGATATAGATACAAATATATAAACAAAACATAATGTGCAACAGATTCTGCACATGAAATTATTTTCCTCAAATTAAAAACACACAAAAAGCCAACTACAAAAAAAACAAATAAAACACAAAAAAAGAACAAACACATCAAAATCTTTGAAGAGGATTGGAATTAAGCAAGTAATTAGGAATTGGTAAAGGCTGAGAATTAAGCTGTCCCAGGAGAAATGTGAAAGCCATCCTGAGGGAGCAACAGAGAAGCTCTTAGTCTGTGCTGGCAAAGGGTGCACTCCTTCATCTCTTATAAAAGATGGACCATCAAGTCCAGGCTTCTCACAAGTGGAGAGGGTAATGTAAGAGTACAACAGGGAAATAAGGAACAGATGCTCCATTTTGAGAAATGGCCCAGAAACAGAGATTCAGAGTAGGGCAGTGAGTCATGGAAGTCTGGTCTCCAGGCTGAAGTGTGCCCTGTGAAAAAGTCCATTAACATAAGTTATGATATGTAAATTCACTCATTACCAAATGAGTAACAGTTATAGTTAAATGTTAAGAATTGACCATTGCAAAGTGGTAAATGCCTTTGGAGAAGTAATCAGCACCTTCAGCTTCCTCTTTTCACTTGTATTTAAGCATGTGTAACACATTACAACTCTTATAATAATTAGTTAAAAAAAAGGAAATATTTCTGTTGCACTTTGCATTGAACAAAAAGAAATCAAGTCTGCATTTTGAATTGCCAGTTTACATGCTTGTTATTGTAATTGCTAACAGCATGCTAAATTTATTTAAATTGCAAAATATATTTAAATAAATGTTCTCCCATGCAATGTTTTAGGTAATAATTAAGCATAATTTCTTCATCTTAAATTCTCAAATTAACTTTTTTTTTTTTTTCCCTCTGTGTGGAAACATGAGCTATATGTATATGTCTTTGCTTTAAAACCCTTTGGTTTCCTGTAAAAGACACTTCAGAGGATTGTGCTGTGGAACTGCTAATTCTTTATTAGAGTCCTTATGTGCACATCCTTTAAAGTTCCAGTTCATATTCTATGCAAAGCTGCTCTGAGTTATTTTTGTGTTGCACTATCATTCATATAAAGCTTATATTCTTTTTACAAGGCCTATATTTTACATTTCATTATCATCCCCACATCTATGAATTGGTTAATGGAAATATATAGATTTTTTTAAAAAGTTTGTTCTTATATTATTATTATTAATGATGATGATGATAATGGTAATAATAATAATTGTCCAGATGTGGAACATTTCAACAGATAAGTAAGTTCTGGAGATTTGGAAGGTGTTTGACCTCTTTTTTTTTTGTAAGTGGACAAGTTGTCCCTGTTTTTTACATGCAAGATGAACAGCATAAACATCTCAAAAAAAAAACCCCAACAAACCTCTATCTGGTAAAATTCACCACAGCAAAATGTGGCTAGCTAAACACTGAAGAATCACAGAATGGCAGGAGTGGGAAGGGACCTCTGGAGATCATATAGTCCAACCTTTTTCATACACGGGTTCATCTAGGGTAGTTTGCCTGGGATTACATCCAGGTATGTTTGGAATATCGCCAGAGAAAGATTCTATAGCCTCTCTAGGCAGCCTGTTCCAGTGCCCCAGTAGCCTCACTGGAAAGAATTTTTTCCTCATGTTGAGGCAGAACTTCCTGTGTTCTAATTTGTATCCATTGTCCTGTCACTGAGCAGGCCCCACCTTCTTAACATCCACCGGTAAGGTATTTGCAAACACTGATCAGATCCCCTCTGGCCTGCTCTTCTCAGGCTAAACAGTCTCAGGTGTCTCAACCTTTCCTCATAAGAGAGACATTCTATTCCCTTAATTATCCTCATAGCCCTGCATTAGACTCTCTTCCATAGTTCCCTGTCTCTCTTGAACTGGGGATGCAATAACAAAGATGAGGCCTTACTAGGGCAGAGTAGAGGGGTAGGAGAAGCACCCTTATCCAGCTGGTCCCACTCTTCTTAATGCATCCCAGGATATCATCAGCCCCCTTGGCTGCACTCTCATATTCAACTTACTGTCCACTAGGACTCCAAGGTCCTCCTACATAAAGTTGCTGGTTTAATTTTTCTTAATCTTATTATTGCTATTATTATTCTAGGAAAAATCCAGTAGTAGTTATTGTAGGTATTTTTTTGGCTTACAGTTGTTTTATTTAAAAGTGCATACTGATCATGGTTATCAATTCTGTAAATACACTGGCTGTGTATTCATTCAGGTAACTTTGATCTGGAGTGTCTTACTCATTAAAAGACAGTATTCTTTCAAATTTCTTTATCTTAAAAACTCATTTGCAAGATAATCATGGAAGTGATTCTGAAACTGTGGCGTCAGAGTTCAAAAATACTTTTTATGTGTTAATGACTGAATGAATAATGTTCATGACACTTCATACAATATGCATTATGACATCAGATACAAGTATATCTGTAACATGTACATTTATTAACAGCATATATTCACAGGAATAGAAAGAAATGTGAATTATATTTTCAGTTCTTTACCTTAGCATCTTTGTGCCACTTCTCTTTTACTTTTAGAACTAAGTTTCCCTAAAAAAAGAAAAAATAAAAGCTAACTGCAAGTATTCTTTGTCCAGTGGAATCTTTCTGTAAACTTTCCTATTACTGAGGTTAACGAAACTGTTACCTTGAAAACTTGATCATTCCCTTGCAGTGATGTAAGTTAAAATAGAGCCCAAGGGAAACAGAAGTCACAGAGTAAGGCTTCATAACACTGTGTGAAAATGTCGACAACATAGGAGACTCATTACTACAGATAAAATGAAACCAATCCCTAGAGGACTTCATATAAGAGTTTTGAGCAATTGCTGTAGGAAGTTTTTCCGTATCACAAGATGTTGTGACTTTTATATTAATGAAGGACATTAAGGAGATTCTAATTATGCTGTCTGATCTGAAAAATTAATCTAAGATTTAAAAATTGAAGACGTTTGAAGTAAGTATGACTGTAACCTTTAGTCACTCAGACAAGACAGTTGCTAAACTTTTTTGTTAAGACATGAATGCAGCTGCATTTCATTATTTAGGCTAGGAAATGTTATATGCATCCAAGAGGACTTGTTAACTCTCTCTGAATATATAAATTGTTTTACTAAACAGATTCTCCAGTGATGTATAATTGTAATGATAAGCCCTTGCACCTCTTTTTCTTCTCGTGAGACTATAGAATTCTTGTATAGAAGGGCTCCTATTAAGGATACAACAAAATTATCATAATTCTCCAGTACATTTTTTAAAAAGTTTTAAAAGGCTATTTGAATAGTGAGGTTCTCTGGATGAGGTATGCCACAAATATTCACCACAGTTTGGTCAGTCCATTGGCCAGTCACAAATTCTGCTGAGCTAAACTGAATCCCTCTCTGTTCCATTGATGTGATCACCATTGACTGTTATGGGAATGTACAAACCTACATTCGGGCTGCATATCCAAGTGTCTTAACCAGGAATTGAATCCTTCCTGCATCTCACTTACCAGCAATAATATTCTGTTCCTTTTACTTCAGAATATTCCTTGTCAGCCAACACACTGTGACAGTGCAATTTCTTATTGCTAATGCAGATATGAACTAAAATCTGGAGGTTTGCTTGTTTGTTTTTCACAAGTGAAATACAGAGTACTTGCAGTATGCAAGCAAAATTATTTTAAAGACAACTGTATGACCTTAGTAACTTACACACAGATATCTTTATCAAAATCAACTATCACATTTAGCTGACAATTCTGAGAGGAGTATTGCAGGCAAAGAGTATAATTCTAAGTGCTTCATTTTCTTAAGAAATCAACTTAAACATTTTTCTCATTTCTTTGCTTTTCTCATTTATTAGCCCCACTTTCCATTTCTGCATGACAAGTAGGTATTCTATATTTGTGGATATTATTATCGTAGAAACAACATGATAGAACAGTCTGAGTTGGAAGGGACTTTAAAGAGCATGTAACTCCAACCTCCCTGCCATACTTTATGATGTCATTTGGGTAAAATATTAATAATTTGTATCCATTCCTGTTCAGTAAACCTCATGGAGAGCATCTGATCTTGGGGGGGGGGGAAATATTTATTCATATTTGTTACATTTTTGCCTTGTAAAGTTCTCCTAATTCCTTTAAGAATATTTTTCTAAACCAGGTACAGCTCTGTCTGTCTAGAAATACATGAAGATCTTGAAATATGCCATAGGTACAGGCACAGTTGATTTATGTTAGATAGGAAGCAATAAACTCTGGTGGTTTATTTTTTACTGATGTCAGGTATCATTCAACAGAAGCTTGGAGTTGTTTTCTCATTAATAACATCAAAGCAATTGTCTCCGACTTGGCCATAAGGTGCATAACTCAGAGCAGCAGGATTAAAACTGTTTAATATATTATTCCTAGACAGGAAGCACCAGCAAAAATATTTCCTGAACTTTATAAAATAATGTTGTCTTCGTGTTCACTTTCCAAGCATTTATCTCTTCATTGAAGCTACAGAATTTGCTTTTCATCCTTATTGACTATGCAGATCACTTCTGTATATTTATTTCAATTCTACATCAATAATATATGAATAGCTACATTTTTATTACAACTTAATCTCATGAGTGACTTATCAAAATGCTTGATACTAAATCAGTCCTGGTATTTGTCTATATATTCCAGCCAGGCAAGTTATCATGTTCTACGCTTAATTCCCCAATTAATTAGAGCTTCTTTTGAATAAAAGGTCTATACCTATGATTCAATTGCTTATGCCAAATAGCAAACCTCCTAATTAGCTAGGCCTCTCATGAGCCTGATTTTCCTTACTTGTATATCTACAAAGTTAAATATTCAGTGAGGTCAGCAGTACAATTTCAGCCTGCTGTTTGATGTGTGTTTTGAAAAACTGCAAGGGGCCTTTTTCAATGCATCAATAAACAATGGGTAAAGAAGGATCAGAATTGTTAATCATTGTGTTGGAACAATTTACCAGTCAATTATTTCACATCTCACTATAATTTCTTTTTTGAGAATTTAAGTCCAATTGCAAATTTGTCAGGGTTCTGAAGCCACCATTCAGTCATACTATCTTTGCCCAGCTTCACCTGGCGACTATCCCCAGCACAGCCTGTGAGGCCATCAGTTCTGAAGCCATCAGATCTTGCCCAAGCTACATTTCAGATGTGCTTGTCCCTCTTGTGCTTGTCTCTCTGACCCGTTTCCTACATTGCCCTAGAACTTGGTGTTGCTGGAAGTCTATCTCCTGGACTTGCCTTTCAGAAATAAGTTGCAGCTTTTTTTCCAGCTCTGCCTCTAGCCCTGACTTATTAATGGGCTTGGAATCCATGCTGTAGTCTTCAGCTCTGCCTTTGGCCCATCTCCTTTTGCTCTTGGCTGGACTGCCTGGGCCTGGTTCATTGTTTGCTGTCTGGGCTTTTCAAATGACACGGTAGACCATTCCCCAGGCTCAGCTCACAAGCATGTAGTCTCTGCAGGACTGCTTCCCATGACTGCAGGCTCTGTCTATTCTGAAGTCATCCTTCCCTCCCAGCTTGTCATCAAGCTGTGGCTAGTTCTTGCTGTTTCCTAAAAAAAAAAAAAAAAATCTGTAGGGGCTAGAAGCCTGCATTTTTGCAGGCTTTACACACTGCATAGAAGAATGGGATTTCTGATTATTAAACTATCTGGTCTATATCAAATATTTTAGCTACTTAAAAAAATAGTACAGGGGATAAGTCTTAAATCTTCCAGTGTGTACTCTTAGATCCATAGCAGTTCAGAAGCCATCTGCCCCTAGTGCAGCATGTATATTCTAAAATGCAAAAGTCTTTACATCATGTGCCAGTGATGTATTTACACCTCTACGCATGATGTTGTTCTTCAAAAACTCTATTTCATTGCTAATTTACTGTTTAAGTTTTTCTGATTTGTTTGGCTGCCCACATAAGTAGCCAAAGTCTTCACAAATACTAGGTATATGGAAGAATCTTTACCATAAGAGAAGTATATAAACAACCTCAAATAACTGAACATAGTTAGTGTATACACCCTCTTAGCTCAATGGCTTGCAAAGACAGCACAGATAGTCCCTTTCTCCAACATGACTGATCAGACCACGATTTCCAGGTGACCCAAATCTGTATAGAAACTGAATATATCAGACAATCTATGTACCAACAGCTAAAGACTGCCTCTCTGGAGATATTCTAGACCCATCTGAATGCATTCCAGTGTGATCTGGTATAGGTGATCCTGCTCTAGCAGCCCCTAACGCTCTGTGATTCTGTGAAAGACAAGAGTGCCTTGTCAACTAGTACAATATACATTTGTGGAGTTGTCCCTAGTATGTTTCTTGGCAAATACCACATACACCTCAGAAACTAAATTTAGAAGTAACTGGATTGTTTCCAAATCCATTAGTTTCAAAATCAATCAAATCTTGCATCCATGCAAGAGGCTGTCATGTTGCCACTCACAAACTCTGCCACAAGTCAGACCATCTGTGAGATTTCCTGTATGATAACTCCTATCTCGATTTCAGTATGCGTCCATGTCCACACAAAATCTGCTTTCAGGAATCGTAGCAATGCCCATGAAGCAGTATCTTTTTGTGAGGTGGGCTATGTAATTTTCTCTAACCAGACACTTAAGCACCCAAAGGAACAATATCCAGCCTATATTTCAAAACCAAAGTGGGCCGTTGCTGCTTTAGTGGAATTCAGTATTGGTTTAAGCTGGATGTTGTTTGTTACATGTAGCATGACTAATTAATTGAAGGGACTTTTGTAGAGTGCTGTGTATAGAGACGCTTTTCTTGATGTTGACTGACTTGGCTCTTTGATTCAAGTAGCTTAAGCCTGCTTTCCCAGTGGGTGTGTGATTTTAGAGCATTTCCACGTGGTCCAGATAGTATCCTCTCTGTTAAATCTTCATGACAATTAGTAGATGACTGAGAGGCAGTGAAGTATGGCAATTGGCTCAGAAGTCTGTTCTATTTATAACTGTGAGGGATAAGAAAAAGCTCTTTCAGTTCTGGATAAATGGAAGATATTTAGAAAGGAAATAAAACGTATGCTTTTTTTAAACAATAGTCTTATCCTGGCTCTGAAGAAACTGTCTTTGTTCCCTGCTTTAGTTTACATTTACCTCATCATATATATATGTCTATATATTTAATAAAGAAATAAATAAAGACGTAAATAAATAAAATTAATAAACAGTCTAACATAAATTCCATCAAGCAGCTGTCTGCCCCTTAGGTGGAACACCAAAATGAAAAGGCCACAGGGCAGGCAGGGTGAGAGTCTTGGGAGGTCAGAAAAGAGCTCATTTGCTCAATCAAACAGCCCAAGTTTGAAGAAGCAAATACTGTGGTTTTCCAGTGGTGTTGGCTGCCATATACAGGTACAAACCAAACTTGGAAGAGTAGCGGCAAAGTTTGTGAGTCCAAAAATTCAATCTTGATTCCTTCTTGCATGGAGTATGTCATGAAGTTTTCTTGACTTATGGGAAATATTAGCATTGATCAGAAGATTTTGCAGCCTTGCCAGGGGGCCTGAAAAGCCCTGTTGAGTGCTCAAAGATAATCCAGCAATATTTCAGAAAACTGGAATCACAGCCCTCTGGAAATACACTCAGGACACCCAACAAGAACATTAATAGAGAGTGAGCTGCCAGAGGCTGCACTTCTGCTCTAGTGAAAGTCAGTGTGTCAACTTTAGTCTCTGTTTTAGTGACATATTGTCTTCTAATTCCCTAGCACATGCTATGGTGTAGCTATGCTGAGTTCCTATAAAATGTTAAACAAATAATCGTGAAAATAGTTCACCTTTAAAGTAGTTCAGTCTTTTTTAGTTCATATTTTTGTATGAGTATACATGTCAATACTTTCCAGTATTTTCCATGAGTATACATGTCAATGCTTTCCAGTATTTTCCACATTTTCTTCTACGTGTTCTGAAGTGTTCCAAGTATTTTTCATTTTAGTTGTCAAACATTAAAAAGTACACCATTGCCCACTGCATCTTACTAAAGATCACCAGTGTTCCAGTAAGTCTTTCCCAAAGCTAAAACTGTAATGTCAGTCAGTAACATATTTCTTTGGGTTGCCATATAGTACAGGTTCACTGAAATTTCTTTGGGTGTATTTTTTTCCACTGTAAGTAATATGCTCTGAAGAGAATCCTTTATACTAATTATATTAAAATCAAGGAGCCTTCTGTCTTCTCCACTACCAGTCAGAAACCGGATAACCACAGTTGCCAAATAAATGAATAAGATCCATTTTAATCTGCATATTTTCACTTAAAACAAGAATTTACGCTAGATTCAATTTCTGCTAAGGGTGGTTAGAAACCTACTGTAATTAAACTTCATGTAACAATAACTGTCGTGGATTGAGTTGAACCTGCTGCTGTTATTCATACTATGCTGCAGTCATGCCAGCTTCAAAAATGGAAGGGCTAACTGGAGCAAAATATTATGGGTCTTGAAGTTCAGACTGCAACATGGGAGGCTTTCTATTCTGGTTGTTGCTTCTGGATTCTGAGTTATTGGGCATTGGCTCTTTTCTGCGGGCATGGTGGCGAAATGGATGGGAGTTGGGTAGCTGCTGGTTTTGGTTTTCTGTTTTATGCTGGGTTTTTTCTCTGCATTTCACCACGCTACTTCTGTGAATAGGCTAAGATAAGGGAATCTTATAGAATCATAGAATGGTAAGGTTTGAAGGGACTTCAAGGATCATCTAGCTCCAACCCCCTGCCATAGGCAGGGACACCTCCCACTAGTACAGGTCACTCAAGGCCTCGTCCAACCTGGCCTTGAACATCTCCAGAGAGGGAGCATCCACAGCCTCCCTGGGCAACCTGTTCCAGTGCCTCACCACCCTCACTGCAAAGAACTTCCTCGTAACATCCAGTCTAAATCTTCCCTCTGTCAATTTAAACCCATTGCCTCTAGTCCTGTCATTGCAAGACCTTGTAAACAGTCCCTCCCCAGCCTTCCTGTAGGCCTCCTTCAGATATTGGAAGGCTACTCTAAGGTCTCCTTGAAGCCTTCTCTTCTCCAGGCTGAAGAGCCTCAACTGTCTTGCATTGCATTATTAAATAGATTATTAGCTAAGATAATTATGCATTGTGATTACAATATCTCATGTTATATTAAACTCTTATCTCTTTATCCCAACCCTGAGTTGTGTGTGTTGCTCTTCTCACTTTTGTATTGGGGGAGCAGGCAGGTTAGCCCTTGTGCTAAACTATTACAGTAAATCTTTTTCTTTGCTAACAACATTATTTGAATAAATTTGTCATAATCTAGGTTGAATAAGAGTTTTTAAGTACATTTAAAATAAAGATTTCTTCAAGGTGTGGTTTCATGCTGAATCTAGTTCCCCTGCAATTAGGAAAAGCCTCAGTATGTATACAGGTGGAAAATTAAATGTTGATGAAAGAGATAAAATGGACTTTCTTGTTCCATTTCTGGAGCACTTTAATTTGACTTACTGACCCATGGACATAAAGTAGTGGGCAATATTTAAAAGCTGCGAGTGTTTTACTGATTTTCACCTTTGTATCCCTAATTTTTACTGATTCTGATATCCCAACATTTAGTGACAGCAGTTAATGATAACTATTTTAAACTTATTTATCATGTTTACATTTTGATCCTTCAATGTGCTTAGCACGTCCTTGGATTTTGTGAGTTGTTTTGTTGACAAAAGGTACATCCTTATGCTTACTAGGTACCATCATCTCACAACAGGAGCACATTTCACCAGTCTAACTAGGCACAACAGATCAATAAGAAGGGCTTCAACTTGTGCAATCAGGAGGTTCTTATTCTGAAGGTCTTGTGGAATACACTGCATATTTCTTGCAGAATTCTATAGCACAGTTGACAAAAGGTAGCAAACCTTGTCTTACAGTTTAATGTCTAGATATTTGCTATTGAATTCTACAAGTGCAGTGTGTGTATATACATATATATACATATATATATATATATATATTTTTTTTTTTTTCCCCAGGGAAATAATCCTGTTTTTCATATGAATTAGAAAATTAATCACTGAATGATGTTGTTAGTATCATGCTATTACTTTAAAAAAATGCAGTAGTTAGGAAAAAAGTAGAGCAGAATTAATACCACATTTGATGTTGAAATCAAGTATAATTAATATTTCAAAGAAGAATAAAAAGATTATATACATTATTACAAATGTTAGAATTATAATGTAAAATATGCAAACTAAAGACTAGGATAGTAATTTCTTAAATGCTGTGATCTAATTAGTGGTATGATATGTGTGCCTTGTGTTGTGAAACAGAAATAGAAAAGGCTGACAAGGTCAAGTGGCTGAAAGAAACCCAAATCTCTGTTTCCACTGGCAAAGGCAGCTCTTGAATATGTAGACTGTTAGTCTTCCAGTAGAACTCTGCATTGTGGTTTGTTTTAATGAAGTATTTCCTCTTTTCTGAGAGGTCACACAGATGTTACTACAATAAGTAACATTTAAATACTTATCTGTGCAACTCGTCAGGTATTTTGGCTAGTACAAGATGAGTTACTTTGAAAGCCTGTTTTCTGAGTAACTTATTCAAGAACAGGTAAAAGAGGAATCAAATAGGATGGTCCTCTCCCCTTGCTACCTCTCTTACTGGCTTCCCTGAAGCCACACCTTAAAAAACCATTATTCACTATCACATAAATAAGAGCCAGTTCTGACATTATAGAATGCTTTTCTAGAGGATATCTTCCTGTGATCAAGATAATAGTTCAAAGAAGTTCTCTTTTGCGTCTTTAAACAGCAAAATAAATGTTACGATCTCTTACCTGAAGATCAGTTGTATTACTGCAGTGATGCATCCAATAGAGACCTTTTTAAAAAGTACAAGTGCCATATATGCATCTTCCTAACTTTTTAGGTATTCCACAGGATCTTGCTACAATGCACAGAGTTTTGAAACATAGCTTAATAGGCTTATCTGAAATACATCCAGAACTTAGAATGTGTCTGAGAATGTAAATGTTCTAGTTTAAACCTATTTAGCCAAACAAAATACCATATTAACTTCGACAGACACAAAAAAAAAGACAAGACGCAACAGATTTTGAACACTAATTCACTGTAGTTTGTGGCATCTTTTCTATTTGAATAAGACTGAATAATAACCATGGTCCATGCCATGGAAGACTGTAGGTGCCTAAAAGCAGGAGTTAGATGATCATGCAATGCCAATGCTGCAAAAATGCTTACCCAAATGCTGCATGAACTCAACAGACAAAATTTAAGTCATCTTATCTGACCTGAAAATTTATCATGCAACTGTGGTTCAAATTAGCCCATGTAATCTGATCTGATCTTTTTATACTTTGAGATCTTCCGAAATTGAGAGCCTATATTCTATTTGCAGCCAATGGGACCAAGTTATTTGCACATGGAAGCCTTCAAAAGCTGATCATTGCTACCTGGAGCTTTGAGGAATGCAGTTTTTGTGGGTCAACAGTATTTTGTAAATTAAGCAGTTACTGTTTACTGCAATGTACAGTTTTTATTTGCAGAACACTCTGTGAATTGGGAATCTGGGGTTCTAGTCCTTACTTCAGCATTTCTGTCATTTTTTATCCAAAACCTTGTATCCAGTCTCTTTTCATACATACAGGAGGAGCTCCTCAAGCTGTGAATGTAAGCCACTCACTGCCAGATGGGGTACTAGCCTCAGGGTTATTGCAGAAAAGATGGACATTAATTTTCTGGTTAATTCTGTGTAATGCCCATAGAGAGTGGGGATTTCTGAGTTTTTGTGTTGAGAAATGCTGATGAATTTTACATGAAACAGTGGCTGCATAATGTAGATATGATTTGTCTGGAGGAAAGGATGGAAGCCAGAATCACTTCAGCTATCTGGCTTGCTCCATTGGTTGCTGGCATGTGAAACCATGCATCTTTAGATCTATTCTGTGAAGTGGTACACTTTTCTCTGGAAGCAATAAAAAATATTTCTGACTATTTGAGAACTTTGTTGCTATGGCTCTCACCTGAGAAATCCAAGAATGGGGTTTAAAACACCAAAGAAAAGGTCTCATATGAAGTATATGTTAAGTTAGTCAGGACACCACTAAGCTTCTATAGAAAATATAGTTTACAGATTTACATCTAATTTAGTTACTTAAGTAGAAAGAATATTCTTTCAGAATGACTCAAATGTACCCTTTCTATATCACACGATATTGCAGGGAGCCTAGGCCATGAGGTTTTGGACTGTGAATCCATAGTAGAAAGGTGTATCAGTCTGTGTAAGTAAGGTATTGTGCTGGTTTGAGGCTAATTGCAATATTTCAATAATAGAAATTAGATCATTGGCTGTCTACATTACTTGTTGCTTTTGCTTAGAGAGATAGAAACCAAGAAATAATAGCAAAGAGAGTTAGTCTCTGGCTGCTGCTGTCTGCTTCACTATCTCTGCCTGAACCTGTGTAATCCAATCTAATCTCTTTTCCTTCTAACCTCTTGTCTACCTTTGGCATCTCATCCTGCATGTAAGGGGGATCCTGAGATAAGAGAGGGGGGATTGAAAAGAAGGAGGAAGGAGGGGAGTTGGTTTGAAAGCCCTCCTAGGTAGTTCTGCTGTTCGGGAGGGGTTTCGCATCTCTGTATTACTTTTAACTTGTATATTATTGTATATAGCTGTAAATATCTCTATAGTGTGTATATATATGCTTGTAAATTGTGCCATGCTGTAAATATATTGCTTCATTCTTTAACTTCAAGCCAGCTGAGTTAGTCTGGTGAATATGTGTGTGTGTTGGGGGTGGGGAAAGGGGGAACTCCCTAACTGCCACGGGTATTCCTCAACCTTTCCCAGTTAACTTCCTTCATTATTTTCTGTCATCTTCAGGTTTGAGGCATTTAACTTTTCCTGTGCAGTGCATATGAACCTTAGATGCCTAATATAGCTGAATTTTGCCTTACAGATATGACGCAGGTCCTGCAAAACTAAGAAACTGGTATCTATGCCTCTACTGTATGTGTCCCAGAAGCTAAATATTCTAAACCAAATTTTTTTTAAAAAATCCTAAATCCTATCTGTAAAGAAATACATGGGCACTTCATAGTTTATTAGGATTTACTTATTGCAAACTTACTGTATAATGTTTTACATATATACACACACACACACACACACACACACACATATGTAGCTGCGTAAACTAAGAGCTATTTATTAAAATAGAATGAAGTAACCAAAGAAGTCCAAGCTAACTTCAGCTGAGTTCATGTTTTACCTAAAAACTCCTTAGAATAATGCTTCTTTAAACCTATAGAAATGTTTAGCTGTTTTGAATGGCTCAGTAAGCTGAAAGCACTGAAATACTATTCCTCCATTAGCAGGTAATTATGAGCAGTAGGGGACAGGCCACCAGACAGAAGTGACTGATGCTAAGTCCTGCACCTTTGCATTGTTCAGGGTCGGAGGCTTTGCTTCAGGTTAGATTTAGTCTGGCTCCTGGGCAAAAAGCTTCCACTAGATACAATGTAAAGTTCACTGAAGGCAGAAAGTGTTATGTGCACACCGGATTACTCAGTGATGGTGTAGCTAATGGGCTTGTTTTTAACCTAATGCCCCTTTGAAGCACTGGGAATATTTAGTTCACATACATCTAAACTGCTCAGAGATCCAAACCTGCACATGGTAAGTGGAGACAATGACAGGCTCACAGCAAAATCACACTATTTCTCTGACCTAATTTGCTAATACTGCCAGTGACAAACCACAGCCGGGCAGCATTAAATTCCTCAGCAAATGCCATTGTATTTACTTTAAGCCTTTGTCATGGGGATGCTGGTCCATAGCAGAAAAATTAAATCCATGGTGCCACAAAATACATAGAAAGTTACTAGGAAAAAAGTATTTATAATCTTCAGGAAATTTGTTCACAACCTGAAAAGTTGTTTTCTTTGCTTGTGGATTGTATATCATCTGCAAATTATTTTTCTATCTTGTATTTGTTTTATATATATATATATATATATAAAGAGCTACATAGTATAACTAGTTACGGATCACAGGATCACAGATATATCCATAATATTTCACTACAGACATCTCATATTATTACAGTTCTGACTGAAAATATTACATCATTTTGATTTGAGAAATATATAGGCATTTGTTTAAATTTACTCATGGTTTATTTGCAGTGGAGATATCATGGTTCAGTGTAAATGTGTTAATCTCTAATTCTCCTTAGTATCCCCCTTACTGAAATCAGTACTGGTTATCAGACAGTAGCGCTGCAAGTCCATGTGAAAACTAAACAAGTAATATTCTAAAAGATAGCGCAGAAACATCAAGAGGTGGGAAAAAAAAATCATAATAATAACATACCTGAAAATTAATTATAAACTAAGATTTAGCAGCTCAACCACCCACACAAAATATTGTGAAGGCCTTAGTAATCAAAATGTTAGAAAAAGGAAATCAAAGACAGGGGATTAATATTGACCAAAGCTGCAAAACAAACTAAATGAGGAGATCATTATAAATTGTGAAAATTACAGCTTTCCTGCAAATTATGCATAAACGTATAGAGGAATGATTGATACTATAAACTTAGACAGATTAGCTAAACTTTGATGTATTGCTTCACTGGCAGATAAAAACTACTCAGTTTTGATGATAAAGCATGTTCTGATAAAATAATCAGTGGTATTAATAATGTGTTTTACAGTAAACAACTAGGAACCTTTCCAAACCACTGCCTGCAGGAAGCTCCCACAATAGTAATGACAACTGAATCGATCAATGAAATATCTTGGTCAGATAATTCACTTTCAAAGTTAGAAGAAATGCTGATTCCTTCACATACTACTGAAGTGTGAGGAGTTTAGGCTGGGCTTCTCAATTCACATCAGAATTTTTTAAAAAGTATCTTCAGTCCTCAGTACCATTACTTTGCAAAAGCTCCTACTTTTGTCTCTCTGCTTCTCAGAGAGCATTCATGGGAGTTACTTTGAACATAGGAGAGGATTGATGGCACAAAGTGAGTAATTTATCTTAACTGTAAAGTTGAGCAGGATTTTAGTAATACACTAAAGAAATATTGGTGATTTTCTGTTTATTGAGACAGAATATTGCACCATTATCTAAAAAGGATGATTTTGAGTGGTGATACTGACTACACTGACAAATTAAGGCTCCATAAAAGATTTTAATTTCTTGAAGAATGAGCACTTGAGGAATCTATTGTCTGGTTGATATTTACTGCTGCCCTTTTTATAGCTTACAAACAAGAATAGGCTAATAAAAAACATTTGACACAATGGTCTCTACAGCCTTACCAAAATACTTAAAGATTTTTACATGTTTTTAATGTGGCTTTTCAGTGCATTTGGTAAAACCAAACGGAATCAGTACATAAGAAGAAAATAAGTAGTGCAAGTGCTCTTCTGGTGCTAATGTCTTCTTGAGTAGTGTATAAAAGTATTCTGTCTTTCCCAAAACTCTGAAGACCTTTATCTTAAGCTTTATTAAACATCCCTAAACTAGCAACAGCTAAGTGACTAATTCAGAATGAGCAAGGTAGACGTTCTGGAAAAGACTTACAGGATTCTTGAGGTTTACGGTTTTACTTCATAACAACTGTCACATTGCTACACAGGATAAAAGAAGACAAAACTCCATACTAGGATAAATGAACAGGAAAATAGACTTCTATGAGCCATGTAAAAGGACCTTTCCTTTCTATTTAGCACTGGACAGACCTTAGCTCCTGTGTAGTATCCAGTTTTGGATACCGTACCTCAAACTCAGTATGCAGTAACTGGAGGGAAGAGAGTTTAAAAAAAATAGATTGGTTATAGACTAAAGATTCAAGGCCTATAGAGAGAAAAAAAACCCCAATGATATAGCAAAAAACCAAACCAAAACAAACCCAAGAAAACCAGAAAAGTTTTGCTTGGTGGATTTAATTTTCATGTACCATACTTACCATATTTACAGAATAACGTAGCGTGAAAGTAAGAATCCATACAACATGTGAGACTGGAAAAAAAATTACCCTCTTGTATTCTTACCAGCTTTGAGTATTGATAATTGCTAGTGTGAAGTGTGTCTTGTTTGAGTTATCTGCAGGCATTGCTGAAATAGTGATCTTAATTTTTTTTAACATTTAACAAAAAATTGATTCATAGTTTGGTTTGCTTGTGCTTTTGGCAAGTGAGACTAGGATATTAATGCTTTACATTTATAAACCACTTTATTTTTATCTGAGCTAGATTTACTTCAGCATTGAGGGTGCACGTTGAATACTATCAGTACACATTTAAAGAATGTTGACAAGTGAGAGGTCACAGTATCACAGTATCATAGTATCACAGTATAGCAAGGTTGGAAGAGACCTCAAAGATCATCAAGTCCAACCAGTCACCACAGACCTCAAGACTAGACCATGGCACCAAGTGCCACGTCCAAACGTGCCTTGAACACCTCCAGGGACGGTGACTCCACCACCTCCCTGGGAGTGGGGAATGACTCTCTCAGTGAAGAACTTTCTCCTCACCTCGAGCCTAAACTTCCCCTGGTGCAGCTTGAGACTGTGTCCTCTTGTTCTGGTGCTGGTTGCCTGAGAGAAGAAAGCAACCTCCTGCTGGCCACAACTACCCTTCAGGTAGTCAGCTGATTGGATTTTTTTTATGTATTAAAAGGATTTATGTTGCTATTCAGATATGTATCAGATAGTAACCGTGACATCTGTAAGTAACAGATAAAAGATTTTACTGGAAATAACTATTCCTACTTCATTCAATTCCAAATTGAATTCTGAATTTCATTTGAATTAAAAAATCAAAATCTGTTGAATTTCAAAAGTCTAATTCACCAATAATTTCTTGGACCATAAATATATGAGCTTTCCTGTACTCCTTTTTTGACAAGGCGGCTGCCAAAGAGATTTCCATTTCAGTGTATTGTAGTGTCTTAGGTTAACAATTTGATCAAACTTGTCAGACTCATATGATATTCAGCATGGCATTTTCAGCTGCTATTTTTTCTGCTAGATTTCCAGTGTTACCCAAAAAGCATGTGTTTACTATGCAAATATTCCACAACATCAGTATCATTAGTCTAAAATAGAGGGGTTGGTACCTCTCAGAAATTCTGAGATGATGAGGTGTTCAGGAAGGATCAGTTGAGTCAATGGCCCTAAAAT
Organism: Ramphastos sulfuratus; assembly: GCA_013399055.1. Classification (NCBI taxonomy): domain Eukaryota; kingdom Metazoa; phylum Chordata; class Aves; order Piciformes; family Ramphastidae; genus Ramphastos; species Ramphastos sulfuratus. The sequence goes on along the minus strand of WBNM01023291.1, from coordinate 206,100 downwards.
GATCACTGTAATTCAAATAGAAGAAGCTGTGTCTGGCAGCTTGTGGTAGTAGCAAACTGTACAACCCATAGGTTAATGTTTGAATTTTGTAGTACTGTGTAGTAGTAGTAAGCCATAGTATTTTCCTAAGAGTAAATTGCATTTGAATAGTAATATGGTATTGAAAAATCCAGTATTTTCCTATAATTTGTTTCTTGCTGCAACTCCAGACTGTAATGTTTCATCCTTTCACTGGACACCTCAAAGAAGAATATGTCTCCATCTTCTATATGAATCCATTTCTCCCAGGTCTTACAGAATCATAGAATCATTTCAGTTGGAAGAGGCTTTTAATCCATAAAGGCCATTGAATCCAACTAATCTTAACCTTTTGCTGAAGTCGTTCTCTTGAATATTCATAGGATTTGGGGTTTCAGTCTATGGAAAGTATTATTCCTCTCAAGTATTTTTATCTGTGTAAAATTAGGGAAAGGATCAGGTTAGCTTCCTTCAGAATCAATGAAAGAAGAATGAGCAGCCTATATGAAGAAATGTCTATCTTACTTCATAATCTATTCTTTTTTAAAATTCCAGCCCTCTATGCTATGTCACCATTTAAATAATTTATCCAGATCTTATCAACTATTCTAATTCTCCTATTCAACATTTTTGTCTAATTTTGTTTCATTATCATGCTTCTGCTATTTTGTTCAGCTATTAATAAAAAAAAAAATCATAAGACTAGTCCAAAACCTGGACTTGAATACACTGCTCATAGTTTCCCTCCTGTTCAACACTTGTTTTTCATGTAGTGGAATCATTAGGGAATTTAGATATGCTGACTACTGAACTTTGGCAGTGTTTTATCTCCTCTGGATCTTGAAGTTCTTTACCTCTCAATCATCACACAGTTAATGTAAATCTAAGATGCCATAATTATTATATATTATGTACTATTCTGTTCAGTCATAATTGATTTTTATCTCTTAGATGAAGGATATTAGAGTCTTCCTCTCAGAGGCAGCTTTCAATAGAAAAGGTGTTAATTTATCAGCATTTTGTAGGTTGTACTTCATTCAGTAAAATGTAGACAAGGACACAGCTCACAAATTCAGGATTACCTATTTCTTAAAATAAAAAAGACACTACTATTTCATCTGCTACTACCTGTATCAGAAAAGGCAGTTTTTCAGGAATTACCTCTTGAGATATAGCAGTTAAATTTCTCTAATTTTTATTCTCAAAGTCTCAAAACACCCAGTCACAGGAAAAGGATGACATCCCACAAATTCTCAGTACTGTCAAGAAGTAAAAACAAACAAACAAAAAAAACCCCAAAACCCAAAAGAACAAAAAATAATTGTAAAAATAAGTATGAGCATTTTTATAGAACAGAAGAAAGACATCTCCCAGAAAAGAATCATGGTTTTCTCTATCTCTTACAAAAAAGATCACAAAGAAGCGGCCAAAAATGAAATGTAGCCACAAAGTGCATGTTAAAATTGTTTTAGATCCCCTAAATATAATAAATGTTTCATGAGAACCTATATTCTCACATCAGTTGTTCTTGTTTTTGATACGGTAACAAAATCAAAACCACTTACAAAATAGATACCGACACGGACAGAGAAGTGACTTATTCTGATAAGTGTAGTTTCATCATTAAATGAAACATGCCAAATCAAATAACAAAGATAACATAAAAGCTTTTGCTACTACCGAACATATTGAAGTTAAAACATCAAAGTGCTCTCATTCTGTAACACTGAATAACTCTGTTCCATCAACAAATCAATAAGAGGTAGGTTTTGTGTTTGGCCAGCAGGTAACAATAAAACTTCAGTTACAGATCTGTAACAGATAAGGCTGAAACTTCATTAGATTATTTAGTTCACATACCTTTCATACCATGATCAAATAGAGGTTTGTAAGGAAAAGAGCATGAGTAATGACAGACTGCAAGCACTAGAGTCTGCTAGTAGGGGAAAGTAATAACATGCCACTCTCCCACAACACACTGCCCCAGCATTAAAATAAATAACAGAAGAAAGGGGAGAAGGGGAATCAAATATTTTTATTGCACTACTAAGAAGTTTTGGGTTTGATTTAGAAAATAAATTTTAAAGTATATAAAATACGTATAAAAAAGAACCGTAATTTTAATGCAAATAGAAGAGAGAGGAGCTTGGAAAAGTATGATAAGAGAGAACAAACAGCTTTCCTTTTTCTTTGCATTCCTCTCGATTCTTCTAGCTGTTTTTTAGAGTGATACTTCACAAACTATACCCTCCTTTTCCCTTCTGGTTTGTCTTTCTGTATGAATTTGCATCAGGAACTTCAGCACTCATATTTGTTTAGTTGTTTGAAACATGGGTTCTCCATTCACATTGATAACTGACCTCTGAGCAAACTTTAGTTCTGGAAACCATGACAGTATTGTTAGCAGCAATGGCAAGAAAGGCAACATTCACAGCTGGCTTGTGCTCCATCTTCTTGGCTGGCATTGACCTTTTTATTCTAATTCCCTTGCAGGTAGAGTTGTGATTAATTTTACACAGTTTTCCCACTTGCCTTTCTCAACCCCATTTCATCTCCCAGTCCAGGCAGCTGTCTTTGAGAGGAGTATTTTAAAAAGGCAAACTTTAGTTGTGGAGGTTAATCAGTCTAGGCTTCTTTCATAGTTGTAGCGTAATAGGCTGGCTTAGACATTGAGTGCAGGAGCTTAATGCTGGAGACTGGTTTACTCCTTTATTTGCTACGTGCAGGTTAATAGAGTCTGGAACATTGCTTCCTAGAACAAATCAAACAATCAATTTTCCATAAAAAATTGACTCCTTTCATTCAGTAATCTCTACTAATGTCCCGTATAACCTCACCGCTGCAAACTGGTTGGAGATGTTTTTGTTGGGTCAGCCAAATTCTCTTAATGTTAACTGAGGCTAAATAAATAAGGCTACCTTCTTTTCCCATAAAACATGGCATTCCTTCCCACAGCTTCATTCTTCGGGATATCTTTTTGAACAATCAGTCTTATGCTTTTCTTTCTCAGTCACATAGTGACTCCCCTGAAGCCTATTATTGTTTTGATCCATGTGTTCTGTCATCCATCTAAACAGTAATTATTGCTTCTTAGCTATTTCATACTCCTGTAACTCATTTCCCTTACCACCCAATACGTGCAGAGGCAGGTAATCCCCATATTAACACCTTGTCAGGAACAAAGTATGTTCCATGGGCATGTGAAGTCTTCTACAGTGGTTTGATCTTAAAACCTTTCTCTGACCATAAAGGTCTTCAGAGACTTGAGGAAGCTATTTCAACAAAGCCATTCCGTATTAAAATAGCAACAATTTAAAGATACTGGCACTTCCATGAGAAAACAAACAAACAAACAAACAAACAATAAAGTTTTACTGACTGTTCTTCGTAAACAGGAGCCTCTGACAATAAAAATACACCTAAATAAAAAGAAATTCTAAGCAGTATGTTTAACTAAAACTCTATTCAAATCAAATTGCAAAATTGACAATAAGATTCAGGTTCTGAACGGGTTAAGATGAAAAATATAAAACTAAAATGTTTTCCTGTAGTATTGACTTCCTCTTTAGCAAGCAACATATATGGGCAGCCTGTAGGATGCCAGTAGAAATGGGTGTCCCTGAAGACAACCTAACTGTCCTGGTAGTATCAAATACTGTGTTAAAGGTAAACAAAACCAAAACTACTAGCTGTGTTCAGATATTTAAGACCCTGCATCATACAGACACACATGGGTAACTAGAGGCAGCTTCAGGCAGCTCTCATAAGATCATCTGCAGGAGTAGGTAGAGATATAATAGCCTAACAGATAATGTAGAGCATCACCACTTTCCTGCAGAGATTTTACATGTTTAATGGCAAAATTTTCCTAATATGTAACTTGCTTCAGGTAACTAGGCAACATCTGTGGTTTGAGGCTAATGTATAAATATTACAATACAATTTTAAGAGAAAATTTGCTGAAATTATAAGTATGACTAAAAAGAGACTTTGCACACATCTTTGAAGAAGAACTTTGAATGCGAACATTTTAAACTAGCAAAATATGACTCACCTAAACACAGTTGTTAGGACAAGTCATCCATAAGAAACAATTTGTTCCAAACCAAAAATGGTATTACTGTAGATAATCTCAATGATGATCATAAGCCCTGAAATGATCTATTATATGTGGTAAGTATTAAAGGACAGGAGAAAAAGATAAAATGTTGTGATAGGAGGAGCTCAAGCATCAAATTATGCATCCTATGGCAAACCTACTGAGGTGACTTAAAATATAAGCACAGAAAATGGTCAGAAAGAAAGATGAAAAATCTCTCAATTAAGACATATTTGTAAACCTACTGTTGGAATGTGGTATTTCAAGCAGAAGCTACCAAAATTTGTTCGCTATTAAATTTAACAGAAGATTGTTCTGCCTCATTTCTCCTGTGTTTGTCAAAAGAATTACTGATCAGAGTGAATGTTGATAAGGTGGCACCATAAAGGTAAGGTGGCCACTTCAAAGGTAATCATTAAATAAAATCTCTATGAGTACTAGCAACCTGAGGTAGATCACAATGGAAATTCAGTACAGCAAACCACAGCACATACTGCAATGAGGTATGTGTGAGGCAAGGATATTCTGAAAATGATCAGATGATATATTTCTACATAATTTTTGGTTTAAAATTTAAGAAAAAGAATTTGGTTACAGAGTCAATGTTCACAGAGATTCCTTAACTGCTATGCCAAAGAAATACAATGGTGAATGCTAGTGTGGCAAAATAAAGATACTAAAAATACAGTAGTTAAATATTGTTAGCACAGGTAACAATATCAAAACAGACACAAAACTAAGGTCTTCAGCATAAACGAACAAGTGCCCATTTTCATAGGTATATACTAAGTGTGCAGCTTTCTTAAGTACTCTGGATCTCTGCCACAGCATTTGTATGTATACATCTCTTTTACAGAACAAGGAAAAGACTGCAATACTGTTTGCACCTGTTTGCACTGTAAATGGATCCACTGATGAAAATCCATGTCTCTTGATTTCCTGTCAGATATTGAATGTGCTGTGACTCCCCATTGCCTTTTACAGCCTACTCTTGTTCTATATAGGAATAATATTTAAAATGAAGCACTGAGCCACAGATAACTTATCTGTCAGAAGGTTCTGAATATTGCAAAATGCATACAAAGGAAATTATGTGGTATAATGAAGGAAAATACCAGTATATGATGCTTAATATAATAAATGTAGAGTTAGCCCAAAGCACTGACATAATTCTTAAACATCTCCTGAATTAGCCATCACTTCCTATTAGCAGCAGTAGCCACTTCCAAGTTCCATTTGGAACTGTCAAAACTGGTTATCTGCAAAATATTTTTTTTCAGTTAAATTTAGATAACATTAAGCTAAAGTTTGGCTTATGAAATGAAAGATGTATAAAAAGGTGGTGGGCTCTTTAAAAGAAAAAAATTTAAAAACCCCAAAACAGTAGTAAGGTCATTGTTGATAATAGATTACAGATGAGATCTCAGAGTTTTTAATTTACAAAAATCAGGAATTAAGGCAGCAAAACTAGGATTTATCAGTGGTTTTGCCAAACATACCTTGTCAAACAGTTTAAGATAGTCTTAAACAATACTTTGTGTTGTTTAAGATAGTCTTAGACAAAACTTTGTATCACTTTTTAAAAAACATTGAATCAGCAACATGTGGGAAAAAATGCCATTTTGACAAAGCAATGACTAGAAAATATTGAAATATGGTATTTTATTCTTTAGAAACATGTAAATATTTAATTTAATGAACTGGTTTATTTCATTAATCTCAATAAAAAATACGATACGAAGAATGCTCAGATCCCGGATTACTAATGGGAATTATTTCAATCATTACTATGTTAATATGTATTTTGAATTGAGCAACTAAAGAAGCCAATCAGTCTAGCCTGTGCGAACCAGATAACGGATATCTGCAAAGATGTATAAGTATCAAAATTTTTACTGTTTGCCATAGGCCACGTTTGATGCTTCACATATTCCTAGAATAAAGCTATGGGTACAGATCTTCAGACTTTACAGAAGGAACATTGAGCACTGTATAAACTTTGTTAGATGCAGTCATGTTTGGATAGTAATGTATTTTTTTTAGATACCTCCCTATTGCTGCAAAGAACATAACTTGCTGTCTGTAATAAAATCCGATCTATTCAAATATTTACTAGCATATTCTCTTTTGCCTTCAGGCCTTTGCTTAAAATGGTGCCACCAAAAGAGGCTAGAGTAGTTGGGGTTTTTTTCAGCTGGCAATACTACTGTAATCCAATTTGTAAAAATGTTTAAATAAAGCTTTAGAAATTGATTTATTTCCCCCCTCAGGCAATTTTGGTGTGTTGCAGGGCTTCTAAGCCACTTGTTATCATTCCATTTCCATTTACACTGGCTTCATTTCACTGGGTTTTGTGGAGGTGCTCTGATATTATAATGAAAGGTGAGTCTGGTAAATCTAGGGAGGTGGAAATGTGGGTGATTTTTTTAGTTATTAACAGCTGGCCTGTGAAAAGAAAAAGAATCCTCTTCACAGACTTCTCTAAATTCCATTTAGTAGAGGCATTAATACAGTTTGTGTTTCTGTGATAGAGTTTTGAGATTTTTGGGTGTTTTGCTTCAGTTTGTTTTGTTTTTTCTAGATGAAGAGTTCTGTATATTTTTCATTTCCAAACAACTCACAAGTGTGAGCATGAATAAAATCTATGGCATTATGAATGATTTATAATGGATTTTTAAAACAAACTGTCAAATAAAACTAATCCTCATTTATTCTGAAGTTGAATCAACTGTTCATTGCTGTAATGTTGTTCTCAGCCTCTCTACAGCAGCAATGCAAGCTAGCTTCACAACTGATGTAAAATAACAGATCGTTATATACATGATATGGATTTAACACAACATATGATTGAATATGGTATGACATCCATATGTGAGGGTAAACAGACAAAACACATATAATGAAGCTTAAACTGAGTAAAACAAGTATTGTCTAAGCTAAGACTATCTTAAACTGTTTGACAAGGTATGTTTGGCAAAACCACTGATAAATCCTAGTTTTGCTGCCTTAATTCCTGATTTTTGTAAATTAAAAACTCTGAGATCTCATCTGTAATCTATTATCAACAATGGTATTACTACTGTTTTGGGGTTTTTAGGGGTTTTTGGTTGTTTTGGGGTTTTTTTATTGCTTTCTTTCAATGTCATTTAGCACAGAGGCACATGAAACTACTTCTGCAGCTGTCTCTTTTGTACAATGGGTAGAAATTTTAAGAAAATACAAGGTATAATGGTAAGTTCTGCCAGGAAAAGAAGGCACTTGTGCATAGCCATAGAGAAGTACCATGAACTACAAGTTCGTTCAGTTGGCAGTACCAGTCTCAGTGGCTGCCATGTATTTCAGACATAAACTGGCTTTATTCTTCATTAGCCTGTGCTACGTTTGAGTTGGGACTGTGGGGAAGCACTGTGATTTCCTGTTAGGAAAGCCTTTTTTCTTCTATGAGTGACAAACCCTGCCAGGCTCACCCACTGGCAGCAAGTGCTCTAGGTCTTGGCTTCTCTCAGATCCTCTGTGCCGCCCCACAGTACTGGAGCTGCCAGAGCCCACTGGCTACCCAGATCTGCCAGCTCTTTGTCAGCAGCTTCACTTGCCTTGAAATTCTCAGCCTTAGTGCTATCCTGGGATTTGTCTCCACTTCATTTCCCTTCGTGGCTGCTTATTGATTTGTTATCAGACAACTCATCTCAAGTTTTCTGCACCCATACTGATGCCTGTAGCCTGCAGTTACATCAATGGTTTCTGCAACAGATAAGAAACTTCTTTCAGTTTACTGAATTGTCTCAGTGAGTTTTGGAATGGCTTCCATGCTTCCCTTAGTAGCAAAATACTAATTTTACACTTTCAGCAATGAATTCCTAGTTAAGCTAAAGTTACAGCAGACACCACAAAGCTTCCCATTTTCCCATCATCCCCTGCGGGGCAGGGGCGGTGCCTCCAGAGGTGTGCAGAGTGCTGTGCTCGTCATGGCCGTTCAGCGGCGCTGTTGCAGTGCTTTTAAGGCAGGCCGCCAAACCGCGGCTCACCCTGTTTGAGATTAGAGAGACTGGGATCTCACAGAGGGATAGTAGGAAGTAAGGGATTAGGAGCCGGCGAGTGCCGAGATTGTTGCTATGGACCGAGAACCTGAGGATCGAAGAGTCTGAGGCTGGAGAAAGCAACACTGCAGAAGGTTTGGCGCTGCTGGAGTAAGAAATGTGAGAGATAAAGGCTTTAAATTATTTTTTTTTTCTTAGTAAAAAAAGCAAAATAGCATTCATCAGTGAGAGGAGGTGTTACTGGGTGTTTTCTTTCTGCAGGAGAGGTGGCAGAGGACAGAGTGGACTCTCTGAGATGGGGCTTTGCTCATCACAGCGAGGCCTGTACAGTTTACTTAAGTTAATAGCGTTACCACAAGGTTGAGGAAACCTGCCATATCAGAGTATCTGAATGAAAAACGTGACTCTGAATAATTTCTTCAATATGTCTTCAGTTTTTCTGTGACATGAAGTTGAGATGGGAGCAGTGGGATTAAATATATATATGTATCTCCTATCTCCTGTGATAGAAAATTAGTTATAAATTATAGATCTTGTACTAATCTTATAGTAATTCCTCATTCCTTTATATATGAGGTGGCACCTGAGTCAGGTTTAAAATCTTTATTCCTCTTGCCAACAGAATGGATGTAAATTCTTAAGGCTTCTGTGGTTTCATGTGTGGCAGGTAACAGGTGGGTTTGCTGGAATGGATTTGCTCATCTACTGGCTTTATGTACCTGTGGGTAACTCTTCTCATTGCTGTGAACAAGTGGTTTCAAAAAGGTCACGTTATGAATATGTCTTCTGTAATCACATTTTTTTTGTCATAGCAATGTTCCTGTTTCTGTGGAATAACTAGAGTTACTACCTTTTTGTAAATTACTACAGTAGCTTCTCTTCTGTCTGGATATATTAGATAGTTTAAACTGTATTCAAATTACTAAGGTAACATCCATTACTTGTCCATTTGGTATGTAAAATCAGGCTACCCTTGAAGAGATCGTGGGTTTGAGTCGTTCTTTGTTATCATCAAGGTTGCACCAGGTGCAGGTGCGCAGGTGCTGGCAGTGGAGCCTGCAGTAGGTGGCCACAGGTGGTGTGGCCTGAGTGAGGAGAGGCTGACACCATCCTGTGCTGGACACAGCCAGTTCCAGGTTGCTTCAGTTGACCCACCATTGGGCACAGCTGAGCCTGCAGCCAAGACGGTGACACCCCAGGGCAACACAAGTTGAAACACCAGAGAGGAGGAGGGAAGGAAAAAGTAAGAGAAACAGTTTTGTGAGAACCAAGGTGAGAGAATGATGAAGACGAGGAGATGCTACAAGCACCTCTGCCTAAGGAGGAGACCATGAGAAAGGTGGGGGGAAAGGAACAGCAGAAAGAAGCTGTTATGGGCTGATCCTAGCTCCTGTTCTTCATAGTCATGCACCACCTGAGGGAAAAGGTAGAGGAGTGGGGAATGAAGGAGTGATGTTTTTCCTGGGAAGAAGAGGAAGAGAGGAAAAAAGAATCACAGCATGCCAGGTTGGAGGGGACCCAAAGGATCATCTGTTCCAACTTTTCTAAGTGATAGTATAGTTTAAACAATGTGGCCCAGCACCCTGTCAAGGTGAGCCTCAAAAGTGTCCAGTGTAGAAGAATCCACTACTTCCCCTGGGGGATGATTCCAGTCTCCCTTCCAATATCTGACTGTCCTCATGGTGAAAAATTTTCTTCTAGTGTCCAATCAGAATCTCCCCAGTAGCAACATGTACCCATTTCCCCCTTGTCTTTTCCATGTGATTGCTTGTAAAAAGGCAGTCTCCATCCTCCTAGTAGCCACCTTTATTTACTGGTACGTGGTAATAAGATCTCCTCTAAGCCTTCTCAAGGCTGAACAAATCCAGTTCTCCCAGCCAGGTGTTTCAGTTGACTTGTCGCAGTTCCCAGGAGAATTTGTTCCAGAACTTCCCTGGGAATTGAAGTTAAGCTAATGGGTCTGTAATTTCCTGGGTCCTCCTTGGAACCCTTCTTGCAGATGGGGGACATTAGTTTTCTTCCAGTCTTCAGAAATGTCTCCTGGTCTCCATGGCATCTCCTATGGAGAGCAGCACTGCAACATCAGCCAGCTGTCTGAGCACCCTTGGGTGGATGGCATCTGGACCCATCTATTTTTATGGATCAAGCTCTTGTAGTAGTTGACACACCAATTCTTCCTTCACTGAAGGCAGGTCTTGTGTCTCCATCAATTTGCATTTTTGTTCCCATGGCCTGGGACCCAACAGCATGGGTAAACACAGAGGTGAAGAGGGTGTTTAGGACCTCTGCCTTTTCAGCATCATCATTGCCTAGTTCACCTCTCCTGTTTAATAGTGAGCTTATAGCCTCTTTGTGTCTCTTCTTGTTAATATATCCAAATAACCTTTTCTTGAAGTCTTTGACATCTTTATCCAATTCCAGTTCAAGCAGAGCTTTTGCTTTCCTAACTGCATCTCTGCATTCTCTGTTAAAGTCCTTGCAATCTTCCACTTTTCCATCTCTGGTATATTTCACTTAGATTGCCATTTAGCTATGATTTGTGCAAAATTGCTTTTGGAATAATTCACTGAAACTTAGACTGGTGCTTTTCCTTGTTATTAATAACAATTATCCTTTTGGTTAATAGCTTTTGCAAGAGACATCTGATGGCTAATTTTGGGCAAGACTGTTTTGTGTTAGCCAAACAGATTCTACTTACTTTCTCTGACAATGTTTCTGGGAACAAGCTGTACAGATGCATAAGCAGAACTTTATATATATATTTTATATATATATGTATAAATGTATGTGTGTATGTATTTCAGGAACAATTCTAAAATTATTTAACAGATCTGATTCTCCTTCTAATTATAATAATGTGTCTTCATGGATTTCATTGATCTGATCTGGAAAAAGAAGCAGTCCTAATGGCAGTTATTAGCCCAGGAACTTGAAATGATTCTGATTCCTTAGCGCACACACTTAACTGTCTAAACAGTTCCCTTTCTGGTTGCTGTGAAGTCCTACACGTTAATTACAAAGATACATTTCCAAAGTAGAGCAACATGTGAAGATGTGTGAGTTTTCTACATGGTGAAATGAAGTGAAAAACACATTATGATTCATGAGCAAAATGTTAGTAAGGGAAGGAAAGATGACGTGGTAGGTTAGCAGTGTTTTAATTCTGGATATATCTGCAGAATAACACTTTAGGTTTTCATCCACTCTCTAGTTTTTGTTTGCAGTCAATTTCATGGCATTTGATCTCACTGAATCCATTAGAATGCTACAAAAAGATGCTTTCAGAAATATTTCAGGCACCAGGACTGCTGTAGAGACACTTGGGTAGTCTGTTGAATGACTGAAATACAGAACTTTTCTGTTTGAGACTTTTCCATAATCTGTTTTAAAATTACTGTGATGTAAAGAACTTAGGGGGGTAAAAGGTACTAATTCCTTGAAGTCTAGCATGTATTTGCCTTTCCCTGTGTCTATAAAACATTTAGTGTACTGATTTAATGTGAACTGCAACATCAGCTTAAAAAAAAATCTTCAAGTATTTCAAAGGGCATAGTATAGAATCAGTTTTACTTAGTAAGCAGTTAAAGTGTCTATATTGAGGAGCAATATTTATTATGGTAAGAGTCAAAGCAGGTAGGTCTAGATGCTATAACAAGAGCTTGGGATGTGCATTTGGTGCTCAAAGAAGTTCATTTATAAGAACCAAATATGCACCAAGTGGAGCAAACAGGGATGAGGTAGCTAAAGATGTATAGTGATGTATAGTGATGCATTAATAGAACAGTTTTGTCTTTTTTTTTTTTCCCTATCTCATATATAGTGTGATGCAATTAGGCTAGCTGCTTCTGTCTTTCTGTGTCTCAAGCTGTTTTTTCATTCCGTTCTTTACAATGCATGCTAGTCTCCTACATTTCAGCTAAAAATGGAAGATCTAGAAAATATTGTAGTGCTATCCAAAAACCCAACCCTTAAAAAAAAAAAATCTTTTCTCAAGGAAGAAACATGTAAGAAAGATCAGAAAATACATACCATAAATTAATGATGAACTGTCTTACAGTTCATTTGAGATGCAGGGCTGTAGTAATAATCACTCTTAATTTATTAAATACAAAAAGAGGCACATTTCTCTACAAACTGCAACATCTAGTGAAGGTGAGAGAACGTTAAAAAAGTTGAATAGGAGATGTGGCAAGCTTCATAGTAGTTCTACAGTTTGAGGATTGAGAGGAAGAAATCAATCTGGTTGGTTCTGGAATTAGAGCAAATGAGATGAAGAAAAAGAGGAGCAATGGTTTGACAAGTACACAGAAGGTGAAAAGATTAAACAGCTAATTAGCACATGTGAGACTATGTTGTTTGAAATGAGAGGAAGAAATTGCAGAAAACTTTTTTGCTGACTTAAGTTGCCTTGCTTGTATTCCTTTCATCTGTGTTTAAAGCTTTCCTCACTTTGGTCTCTTACCCATCTGAGTCTGTTCACTTTCCAAAGCTCAAAATTTGAAAGAGATGAGGAGCCACCTGACTCGTGTAATTCAAGCATGGAGTTCCTGTAATATGCTTTTATATATGAGAGAGATCTTAAATAAGCCTAATTTTACAAAGAACTTCTAGTTTAGTGATACTGTTTTATGTTGTTTGCAATTATCTTCTGCAGTTCCAGATGCCAGTTAATGAAGTATAGCATCATTGTACAATAAATTTCAAAGACAAGATTTTTTTTTTTAAAGGCATGTATTTTCTTAGCAATCCAGATTAAAAATATATCAAAGAATTTTTGATGTAGGCTGATGGTGTTCGTTTTTTTGTTGTTGCAGTTGGTTGGTTGTCTTTTTTGTTTTGTTTTTTTTTTTTTGATGAGCGATTTTTGATTTTCTGAATTCAGGAAACTTTCAGTGTGAAACTTGAAAAATGGAGTCTTTCTGGTGCGTTGTCCTATACCCAGTAAATCACACACCTCTATTGAAAAATATGGAAATTAGATAGTGGCATAAACTGGCTTTTGGGGCTTGTGGGACACTGTGATGTTTTAACATTTTACTTACAGAAAAGTAATCATTAAGAAACCAGTACCTCACTGGTATCAGCTAGGTCTAACTAATCATTTTGTGCGATGTTTAAGTGAAAGGTGTGAACATTTCCCGCAGCAGCAGCTGGAGGGCATACAGGATTGCCCATGCTCTCTCCAATTGCACTAGATATTTGTGTCAGCCAAGGCCTGGCTATCTACTTCAAGGTGTCCTAAATAATCTTGAAATGGATCCTATTTAAAAAAAAAAAAAAGGTTTATCTTAAGTAGGTACAAACAACTTCACCTTTCAGTGTTCTCTGCTGGAGACCACACAGATATGTTAAAGTAGGAGAATGAAAAAGCTCAGGAACACGTCTGAAGTTTTGCAATGAATGCTGACAGGCTGCATCAGAGTGGAGAGCATAATACGTTGGCAGTTCGGATGCAGTAATATGATGCTCATTGTAAAGCTTGTCACACCTACTGATGTGCTCTGTTTTGGAAGTTATTATAACCTATGTCTTTTTATTGCACAGGTTATCTGGATTTCAGCTTCCATCATCTATTGTGAGCACAGGATCTATTCTCACCCTCTGTTTCACCACAGATTTTGCTGTCAGTGCTCAAGGGTTCAAAGCTATATATGAAGGTAAGATACATATACTTTTCATGTTGAAATGTGATGTTCAATTTTTGATTGTTTGGGGTTTGAATCATCGCGAATTTTGCATAAACTGTTTTCCTTTTTTTTTTTAACTTTTTTTTATATATATATATGTATCTATCTTATTTGTGTTACTACATTGCGGCCACAGTCTTGATTTTGAAGTTCAGTTTAAAATAATACTTGACTTTCTACTGAAATTTTTAATCAAAATTGACAGGCTTCCAAAACAGGATTCAGAATGCTTACATTTAAGTGGTTTATTTATGATTTCCGAAGTGCCTTTCTTTTTTCCTTCGACAATGCATGCCATGTATAATGATAAAAACGAGAGGAGACGTGGATACTAACTGACCTTGAATATCAATCACTAATCTTCTCCCTGTAAAAATAGAACAAGAATAATGACAACAAAAATAAATGCTCATACATAAAAGCAAAACCAAAAACACAAAGCACCTGAAAACTGGCTCTATGGATGATGTTAGAGTATAATGATGACTATTATCACCTCATAGTGAGGCCTAGCATCTCATGTCTTCTAGTGTCTATGAGGAATTAAGGTCATAAAACTGGACTGATTCCATTTCCTTAATACTTTGAGTTGTAACCTCTGTTCAGGGAAGTTACCAGATAACTGTAACTGTTGGTTGAGAATGTTTGAGTATAATTTCAGGATTGCTTTCCTGCTGGCTATGTGTTTTTTTGGGTTTGGGTTTTTTTTGTTGGTTTTTTTTTTTTTCGGTCGGTTTTTTTTTGTGTGTGTATATTTCTGTGTTTAGGGTAGAGTTTTTTAATTTGAAGACATGGAATATGCAGGGCTTTGAGTACTACAAGTTGTCAGAAAGAACAATTTCAGATCATTTAAATGTAAAGCTGCTGACAGCCAGTGAAATGAATTTAAAAGGAAAATATCTTTATCAGTGGGTTGATATAGAAAGCAGTATGACTTGACTGTAACTATTTTCTGTGACTAGCATTTGCAAGTGTGTAAATCCTTTACATTGGTCACTGCTTCAGAAAAAATATCTTCAAATATTGGGTAAACTTTGACATTTGTCCTGACCTATTCATAGTTGATTTTTTTTACAGTCTCTAAGTCTACTCCATATTGATGCATAATTGATTAATGTTTTGAAATTATGGTGTTTTTTAGAAGTATCTTTTTAATTCAATATCCTTACTGAGTGAAAGGCAGAGGCATAGGAGGTGTCATGGGTAGCACAAAGTTTTTTTGTTGCGCTTTTTTCCGTTCAGGATGGGTAGCTCAGCAGTATGTCTTTTCTTGGTCCCCAGGAGCCTTATCATGCAGTAAGTCAACTAAAGAGTCTTTTTTGAAGTGCAAGGCAGATTGTGAGAAAAGCTAGGAAAGTTTCATTTTAATAGTCTTTATAAGCTTTATTATGCAAGTTGAAAAGGAACATCAAAAATCACCAACATACCAGGAGCTGGTTTTGTGACCTCGTGAGTAAATTACTTTCTACATACCTTTAGAGGCACATGATAGTATATTTCATCCTTTTATGCAGTTTGAGTAGTTTGTTTTTCATATTGAAAAAGACAGTGAAGAATGCTAAAGGACGTCTCTTGACTGTCAGCTTAGGAACACATGCACAGAACCACAGGCTGTAATATAATGACACTTCCTGCTGGCCTACTTTCTTGTAAAAACCCCAGCAGGACCAGCAGTAATTAACATTGACAGATAGCACCGCACTCTGGTTAAACAACACTGCCCCCTTTCAGATTTAGTGCTGTAAACCTGGCATTGTCCCTGAGCTTTAAATTGACTGCAAAATATGACATCCAACTCCAGGAGAAACAGTAAATGTCACTCAAGTGACAGTGTCTCAGTGTGCAGAAGAGGCAGTGTAGACTGATGGTTTGGGAAGCATTTGTAGCAGCTTGTTGCTCAGTGTTTCTGAAAGCTTGGGGTGATTTCAACTGCAAAGGCCAGTTGAGTTACTGCAGCCCCATAGCTAAGAACCGCTTTAACTGTTCCCGAAATAACTTGTTTTAAATGGTGTCCACCCCTTACCAGATGTAATTGAGAGTAGGCAGGTAAGCACTTTCCCTGAGTCAAATACCCATTCCTAACCTCCTTTGATTTTACTAGAAATATCTTCTTGTCCCTGGTTTTAGCCAGCTCTTTCATTAAGTGAATGATTGTTCAGTTGTAAACATGGGGAGCACTGAGTTGCTACAGGCTGCCTGAGAAATTGTTTTGAACGTCTTAGCTGGAGGTATGTTACCAAAAAAAGAGTTGTGGTTTGTTTTTTTTTTTAAATGATACATGAGGGAGTGATCTTTAACAGAAATTATTGTGTAGAGGTAAAGTCCACAATGATCAAAATGTAAGGATTTCTAATAGACTGGGAGCGGGAAACAAAAGGCTTCTTATTGCTATGCAAAGGAATCGTTCTGGAATTGCACCACTTGTCTCAAAGTAGCAGATAAAGTAGGTCTGAAAAACTCAAATATTAGGACTAATAAAGGAACTAATTTACATAAACTTTCCATATTCTGGGAGGCTACAAAACTAATGATGATTTTTTTTTTTTTATTCCCCCCTCCCCCCCCCCACGCCCCCCCCCCCGTTCTCAACAAGCCACTCTTTTTTTTCTGAATAGGAAGATTTAATCTAATTAAGATTGATCCCTTCATGCAAAAAAATCCCTTCATTTAAAGTTCTTTTCATTTAAAAATTGATTAGTGTCTTCAAAGTTAGCCCTGCTATTGAAAAAGAATGTTTTAAATGTGATTGTGTGGGTAAAATGCTAGTGTTTTGACAACGATGACTTGGCTTTCAGAAGACTTAATACTGAGCTAGGTTCTCTGCTGTGCTGAGTGGCTTTGCAGAGCAAAGGGGATGATGTTGGAAGGTTTTACCATCACTGTCTGCAGAGTTTTGTTTTTAACTTCAACTTTCTGTGAATGAGGACTGGGCAGTGAACTAGGGAAGAAAACACAGAAACCACTTAAAGACCTACTCAACAGCTTCTGAAGTTACACCCACACTGGTATCTCAAGCAGAAAGGGAACACTGCTCACTGAACTGAGATTCTGATTGTGGCATTTTATTGAGTATAGTCTTGATTTATGATCTGAAATCGTGTGTAGCAAGGACATAATCAGATCCTTTGTGTTTTTACAATATACAAATAGGTTTACAGTGAAGCTGATTAAACCATAGTCCGGTGCTCAAAAGCTCTTGAAAAGTATTTTTACCATTCTGACTTAGCCTGCTCTCACATAAATGCATATTAATATAACAATTTAACTAAATCTGATTTTGAGATGGTACACTAGTGAGAGCCATCTAGTTTTAAGACAGCAATGGAGTTGGACAGCTGCTGACTTCCTAGGCTGAAATGTAGGTTTCTTTACTATACCACTGCTTTACCAGATTTACGTGTTCATTTCTGGAAATTTCTAGTATTTTTAACTGATAATAATTCCATCTTTCTTAGTGATCACATTAGCACTCTAAACTTTTGGTATTGATGTAAGCCTAAGAAATAAAATGATCCATAGAATTTTAAAACACATGATTATGTCATTGAAAAAAAAAAACCAAAACCTATGTATTTCGGAAGTTACAGTAAATTCATTTTCTAGAATTTGTCAACTTATTTAATCTCTAAATGATTTATTAGCCATTATCATCACCACTGGGTAATAATTAAATCTCACTTTTAAGTAGTGGGATTGGGAATTTGAGGGATAGATTCTGCTTCTCTAGTGTGTGGCTAATTGTTGGGGTTTTTTTAACTGAGAGTGATTTATATCAGAAAATATGTTTAGGTGGATGTGAGGATAACAAAGTACTTGTGACTTGTGAAATTTCATTTAATGTCTTGTTAAATTCAGTTTAATTCCTACTTTGTAGAATGAAATTAAAGAAACTATCCGACAAAGCGTCTTTTAAAATAGAAGTAAAATATCAACATATCTGTATCATTGTAGTAATTTTATTTGGACAGTCAGAAACGTTCCTCCCATACACTTGTACATATTTGGAAGTATAGAAAAATACCCTTTAAATGACAGCAATATCTGCAATGTTATATACACCCATACATAGAGTAATATGCAGTAGTATTGTTCCATTGTCTGTTTTCCACTGACTAGTGTGCCCTGCCATTCAGGGAATGCAGTTGTCAGGTGAAGAAAACTCAGTAAAAGTAGAAAATCTTAATTCCGAGCACTTTGCTAGTCATCAGTGTAAAATGAAATAGTTTTTAGTTTGTTTTGCTACACTAGTGTCTGCCACCAAACATCAAACTGCCCTCAAAGCTTAACAATCTGTGGTTCATTTTAAGCTATCTCAGTTTGGTGTTTGTCTTTTTTTCCTGTGGTTAGTTTTGTTGTTTCTAACCACATTTTGTGATCTGTTATTTGGTGGACAGTATTTAAACAAGCCAGATGTACTGCACTTGATGTGTGCTAGTACCTTTCCTTGACCTCTCTTCTACACCAGCAGGTTTTCTTTGCCAAAAGAAGAGCTCCTGCACGTCCCTCTACCCTTCCTGCCCTCAGGGCATACTTCCTTTTTTTCTTTCGTTCTTTGAATTCTCAAAGTTTTCTGTTCACACCCAGCATTAACATTTATACTGGCAGTCACCTCATCCTGCTTTATGCATCTTCCCTGAAGCTTCTTTTTAAATCCCTTTCAGCATCAACAGCAGAAAATAATGATACACTCCCATAGAGTAAAGTCTTTGAAGAAATTTTCTTTCTTTTTTTAGCTCTTGCTGCTCTTGTTCTCTCCAAGTATCTGTTACTTGGTTTGTTTTCCCCTTTTCTTCTATTTCATGGTTCAATACTTTGAACTGTTTAAAACAAAAAAGAAAAAAATCGAAACTCTTCCACAACAACTTGAAAAAATAATCTCTTGTATGGATTTCATGAGTTTACCAAGATAACTGATAAACTGTTTTTTCCTGTCAATGTGGACCAGTCAGGATAAGGGATCTCTGGGCTCAAGCTAATGTTACTACATTGTTTATTTGTTTTGCTGAAGTACTAACATACCTTTCCGATATTTTTAAGATTGAAATATGCTGTACATTGAATCAACATTATAAAATGTTCTAGGATTCATTATCAACCAGTGAATTTTGTATCTGAAGGAAGGAAAAAAATGTAAGAGCCTTGCCTGTTATAATTGGACTAATATAAAATGCTAGCACTTTTACTTTCCAACTCTCACCTCAAGTAATTCAATCCTTAATGTAAAGACAGCCTTTGGGTAGTAGCTCTTAGAAAGGGAATTAAGTCTTTAAGAAATGATCTTGGCATGATCTTTTTGACTGCCTCTGATTCTGAAAGTAAGAGATTAATGTGTCATCTAGTGATTTATTGATCCATATAGGAACTGCTGTGTTCATTGTCCTCATGGCGTGCTGGACCAGTAACAAACCCAATGTCAATGATTCATCCTTTGCAACCTCTCCTGCTTGTGGTTACTATATGAAATCACAAACCTAATGGGAAAACGATCTTGTAAAAGCAGACTTCCTAGAGGAAAACTTCAAGGAGCAGATTCTTTGTGCTACTCTGAAGTACCAGTTCTAAATCAGTGCAATGTATTCTAGTGTGGAAAACAGAAGTGGAAAGTCAAAGTCATAAAATTTTTCTCTCATTTTTATAGCCTAAGTAACTTAATACAGTGGTTTCATTTCTCTGCTGTTGCATTCTGAGATGATGGAAAATCTAATCTATATCCTAACAGATCATCATCCCAACTGTGCTGATACTAATAACCTGTTTATAATTTGTTTCATGTTTGTTATTGGCCATGATTAGTATGTGTTTGTATGACTAATAATAACTTGTGAAAAATACTTCAGAGGTTTGGGTTTTGTTTGGGTTTGTTTTGGTGTTTTTTTTTTAATGTCAATTCCATTAGTACAGTCATTGCCTTATCTGAATGTGGCCATTTGAGCCGATGTGCCTTTAAGGACCACGAAGTTGCAGACCTTCAGGAGCTAGAGTGTCCAGGAGGTGTACTGGAAAGTGTAGTCTTTGTATTTTTTCCCATAA
The DNA here is from genome assembly GCA_013399055.1 of Ramphastos sulfuratus. Taxonomy (NCBI): domain Eukaryota; kingdom Metazoa; phylum Chordata; class Aves; order Piciformes; family Ramphastidae; genus Ramphastos; species Ramphastos sulfuratus. The sequence continues at coordinate 186,229 of WBNM01023291.1, read as the reverse complement.
TCCTGCATCCCTATAAATTTGACTGTGGAGTTGGTATCTGTGCTTCTTCTCCCCATCTCCCCTCCTGGCAGCACTAGCTTCCTTATCTAGGGTTGTGGTTTGGGGAGCCTCATAGCCTGGCTAGGCCTTGGCAGAGCTAATATTTACTGTGTCATTTGGGCCTGGGTAGGAGGTATGGGAAGGGAGGAGGCATTCAGAGCCTGAGGAATTGAGGCCTGATTGGAGGAAGGCTTTGGAAGGTTCTAGCCTAATGAGATTGTTGTAAGCCCAGGTCACAGGACTAGGCCAAGGCTGAATATGAACTTGTGTATTCTAGAACTGTAACATTGTAGCTTGTGAACTGCTTCTCCATTTAAACTTTCCCATTCTCCAATCCTTTGCCTGAGTGTTATTCTTTTGCCCGTTTTGGAGCGACAGAGCACTCTGCCCACTCATTAAACCACAACACAGTATCAAGATGTTACTGTGGTTTAACCTCAGTAAGCAGCTAAATACCATGCACTGCTTGCTCACTTCCCTCCACAATGGAATGAGAGAGAGAATTTTCCAAAAATTAGGACAGTGTAATAAGTAAAACAAAATTTGTGTGAGCAAATTAAAAGAAGGAATTAATTCACAGCTCCTTATTGATAGGCAAATTTTCAGTCATCTCTAGGAAAGCAAAGCAGGGCTAAAAATGTCCCTGAGCAACGGCAGCAGTGGCCAAACTCCACCTACCACTATTTTATTGCTGAACACAACATCACATGGCATGGGATAGCTCTCTGTTCAACTGAGACCTGCTGTTATGGCTGTCTCCCCTGCTAACCCTTTGTGCACTCCCACTCACCTCACTAGCAGGACAGAAAAGGTCTTGCTGCTGTGTGAGCACCACTTAGCCATTGCTTAAATATGTCTGTGTTATCAGCACTGTTTTAGTAAGAAATGCAAAGCACAGATGAGTTGTTGAATGTGTGCAGCTCAATCTAAAAATCTTGCACATCAATATGGTGTAGACAGCTTTTTAAAAAAAGTCTAGATTTTTCTATGTAAACTTTAAATTTCAAATTTAAAAAATATTCTCTAAATGCAGCAGCTGTTTGAGAAAAAAACAAGGTCAAAACTCCCATAATTTTGGAATCATGTTGGCTTTATTTTTTTTTATTTTCATATAGCCACATAAGGAGTATATGGAACAAATCTTTTCTCTAAGTGTTTTTCTGAAACAAGCCTTGCAACGTGACTCAACAGAGCTGGGATTTTTGCTTGTTCTAATTTACAGCCAACTGGGATTTGGGGGGATAGCTAACTACTTCTGTTTATAGCCTTATATATTCACTAGCAATAAAATTTTAGCTAAGCAGCCTGCATCTTTTCCTACCCCCCACATTTTAAATAGCAACTGCTTGAAATATCAGGATGCCAGTGAAAGAAATAGCCTGTATTCTGTTCAAACACAATTTTACCTGTACTTTCAGTTCTGGACATAGTCTTTTTCTCTTCACTGATGTGGAAATAAAAATATTGTCGATGTCTTGTGTGCGTTACCAAATTTTAGAAATGAGTTTCTTGGTGCATTTAGCCCCAGACTTTTATCTGGCTGGAGGGTTAAACTCTACTTCCTTTTGTAAGATCAGATGTATTCAATAGTGTTTACTTGCCTTGAGAATGGTCCCCACTAATGAGATGGTCCCAGATGAAATGCAGCTGAGACTTATGTAGCTTTTAATGAATCTGGAAAAGCCTGAAACTATGGTTTATTCAGTTTCTAATCTCATTTGTAAAGGAAGTTTCTTATTTCTTTGATAGGAAGTAGGGAAAGTTGCACTGGGCTTTTCATCTCTCATTAAAAAAGTGAATCTTCAGCCACACAAGTCTGATTTCTGGTTCGTACTCTTTATAGTGCTTTTTTCTTTTAAGCTATTGTCCTTAATTTAATGTACTGTCACTTTATTATGAAAACTGTTTCTGCCTTTAAAAAAAAAATCTCTATTGCCTGTTAAGAGTTACTGTTGATAACTCCTTTGTATTGATTACAAGTCTGCTTGCAGTGGCAAAGATACATGTTTTTTTCTTCTTATTTTTATTAAAGAAATTTAAAACTCTCTATTTCATCTAGAATCTCTGCCGATATTTATTCCTTTAAAGCGGCAAAGGGTGTAGGCTGTTGCAGGTGGAATCAATATTTCCAGGATAAAACATATGGGTTAGCTGTCTAGAAAATGAAACTTTGTATTTTCTGTGTCACAGTAGCCAGCAGTCATTGTCTCCATTAATTAACGCTTGTATAATTTGCTATGTTAGATGGCTAGTAACACACAAACACAGTCAAAAACCTTGCTTTTCATCTGCTCTGGTATAACTTTAAGCCATCACTAACTGTACTTTAAATTACTTTTTCTTATCCTTTTTATATATTGAGGGGTCTATTTGCATAACTTCTCATGTTTTTCTCCTATAACTGGGATAATAAGGCAGATATCTGAAACTTTGCAAGAAAATATGCTCATCAAAACAGGCATGCCTAAAATTTGACTAAGGCATTGATCTTGTTCAGTGATGAATAAGTAGTTAGTATGTCACTCATTAATCCTGAAGAAAGGGAATAGGCTGGCTGTAGTACATGTAATGTAGGCACTGTGGTTTAACTGAAGCCTTTGGGATTTGTTAAGGTATATCAGATAATCTTCACCTTGTGTATGTTAGAATTGCATGTTTTCATACAATACTATTAGACTGCTTTGCATATGGCCTATCTAAACACAATTTATTCATCCAAGAAACCTCATTATCTTCATCAGTTATGTTGCCATATTTATTGCTATAAATGAGTCTGCAAAACTGCTTCGAGTACTTCTTAACTCTGTATTTTATATTTGCATGCTTTAACTCAGAACACTTTGAAATCTTTCATCTTGTATATATTGAGAGACTTTGTAATAAACTTATTGAATTATTCATGCATGGTATACTTCCAAGAAATCTTCCCTTAAGGTTCTTCAAAGTTGGCTTATTGGATTGACCTGAAAAGGGACATAGAAAGCATGAAAGGTCACACAATCTCCTTCATTTTGTTAGATGTGTGCCACTTTTACACTTGTTTAACAAGACGAGGCACACTTGTGTGGTGTCAGGGGATTGTAAACCTGAGGTCATAAGAATGTTAAAACAGGAGTTTTGGATACACACAACCTTATTTATGGGGAAAGAGAAAGCACAGTGTGTGTTTGTCTGCCTGTGTATGTATGTAAATCCAAGAGTTATTAGTGTTATCAAAGCCTTAAGGGTCTGAACGGTATAAGTTCAGATGAAATTTTTACAGAAAAGGGGAAAAATAACAGCAATGCAGTTAAAATAATTGTACACACGCTTCTTGGTTTCTACTCCTTTTCCTAGTATTATGTTTACCATTGCCCTAATCCTCTTCATGTAGTAGTTGATGTTTTCTTCACTTCAGGATACACTTGAGGTTGTTCTTACCTGCTATGACAATTTCATGCTTTTGCTCTTTCTTCCTTGGACTGCAGTTCCATATCATATCGATATTTACATATATGGCGTCCCATGCATGTCCTTTATTACTCCTAAGAACAATTTTGTCCAAGTCTGCATTTCTTTAACCGACCATGGGTGAGTCGTTTATAGCTGTAGGCTCTCTAGTGCCAAGCCTTTGTCTCATCATTTACTGTCCCTGCACATGTATTCCTCAAGACTGCATCCCGTGTCTCCACTTCTCAAAGCATCTGCAGTCAAACCAGGTCTGTATTTTTCTTAACTGTGTCATTGTGCCAATTGGAAAAATATTTCATTTTGTGCCAAGTAACTGCTTGCTGCAGCTGTCCTTATAAAACTATGATTGTATCTTCAGAGAATGGGGGGAGGGGTGTGAGGGAAGGAAGTAAAACAAATGAACCTTAGACAGCCAGTCAATTAGAGAAATAGTTATTGCAGCTAAATAAGTAAAGCAAGACTGCAGGCAAGTTTGGAGAGTTTGAGAGCGTGAGGCTAACTGTGGCAAACCTGAGTCCTGAGGACTCGCAAGTTCAATATGGAGCGTATAGTCTGTTTGTGAGAATGGCAGTACTGTAGCTATACAGTTTCAAAATATGACATGCGTAAAGATGACTTGGTGTCATCTGCAAACTTTCTCATGGTGCACTCAATCCTGCTATCTATATCCTCAATGATACTGAGTAGTTGTTACTGATCTGTATTCAGACATTGAGCTCTTGTCTACAGTTCCTTGGGCTTGGCCATCCAGCCACATTTTCCATTAAACTGGTCATCTTTCAAACCTGTATCTCCAATTTGGAGGCAAGGATGCTGAGGGAGAATGTATGAGAAACCTTTCAGAAGTCTAAGTAGATTACATCTGTAGCTCCTCTTTTGTCCACTGATGCAACCACTTTGTTTCAGAAGGTCCCAAGTTTAGTCAGGCGCAGATTCTCCATGAAGCCATGCTGACTGTCTCTCATTACTTCTGTTTTTCCACATGTTTTGACATGTTTTCAAGGAGGATTTGGTCCATTATTTTAGCAGGCATTAATGTGCACCTGAGAGATTGGTAGTTTACANTGTCTTTCACGGCCGTCGGGGTTTTTTTTTTTTTTTTTTTTTTTTTTTTTTGAAAAATGGGCCTGATGTTTCTATTTTTCCAGTCCCTGGCACCTTTATCTGACAGCCATGGATTTTCAAATATTATGGATTGTGGACTAGCAACTACATCAGCCCATTCTTTCAGGATCTTTGGATGCATCTCGTTGGTTCTCATGGACTTGTGCGTATTCAGGTTTCTCAGGCAGTTTCAAAATTCAAGGTCTCTTATGGTGGGAGGGACTGTATTCCCCCTCAGTATTTGCACTTGAGAAACAAGAAAGCAATTGCCAGTGAAAACAGAGGCAAAAAAAGGTACCGAATACCTCTGCCTTCCCCAAATTGTTATCACCAGATCCCCTGTCTCATTTATTGGGGGAGTACAATTTCTTTTCTTTTCTGACCAAAGTACCTGTAGAAGCTGTTCTTATTTTTCATGTCCTTTGCCAAATTCACCTCCAACTGGATCGTAGCTTTCTTGATTCCATCCTTGGACTCATGGGGATCATGAGTCCACACCTCAGGGTGTGTGTGTAACGGAGGGTAATTAATGATATGCAAAATAGGATTTCCCAAAATTAATATTGTTTATTAATTTTGATATTCAGAACTCTCACTACCCACCTGGTAAATTTTAATAATAATTAGGTTCTGCACAATGGTCATGAAAACATTATACAAAGGAATAACTGAATCTGGAACAAATAACTAGCAATAATACATTAAACAGTTAAACTTGAAGAGAAGTTTTTTTTTTGGTCAGTATACTGCTTGCCTATTAGATGGACTCAGGAAGCTCCTTTCTCTTTAAGACCGAAAGTTTGCAATTACAGAATTTCTTACAGAGCTTTGCTAAGGATTTGCTGAAGAGGCTTTGAGTATTTATCACAAAATTATTTCCTGACTCGTGGGGGCAACCACAGTTCCCTAGACAGTATCCAAATGCTTGCAGGGGGTTCTGTTGATATCTTGTCAGCTGTTGAGGCTTCTCATCTTCCCAGGCTCTTAGCAGGATGCTGGGGGAAAGCAGACTACCTGTGACCTGGTCCTGGTTCCTCTTGGCTCAAGCGAGGCTTGCAGAGGGTCAGGCAGGATGTCTTACAGATGTGCAGTTTTAGCGGGGTGTCACGCTGGCGAAGCAAGCCGATCGCCTGGAGGCATTTAGTGCCCATTCCTGGTAAACTCGAAACAGTTTTCAGGCAGACAAACCCAAAGCATTAGGGTTTACTACTATGTAACAGAGCCAGCTTATAGTTTAGCATAGCATAGCAAGATACAGTAACACTGCCAGATGCGGGGAGCGTGGTAAGGCAGAAAGCAAAGGTGGTGGCAGCAGGTACATTGTCTCTACCGACTCATCTCTTTTATCAATGTAGTCCAAGTCTAATGGACCTTTGGACAAGGATTAGCCAATCGGAATGACACTTTGCCAAGCTTAATCAGGGCTTACTTTTACCTTTTAGGGCAGAACACAAACAAGTGTATAAACATGTGCGGATACCCTGTAAACAAGTTTGGACAGACATGGTGGCATCAGGCCCTTTTGTCTTCCTTCCCACAGTTGTTTCTCCCAACAACAGAAGGAAAGACAGCAGAAAAACATGCCTGGGCAGGCCAGGACACATTCAGGCATATTTTGGCCTGTTTTGACCCTCCATGACAGCATGTTGCTGCTTTTTAGTCTATGATCATGTGTCCTGGCTTTGCAGAAACTCAACATTTGAACTGAAAGGACTGTCAGTTGAAAAACACGTTTCCTCTCAGTGGAAATCACCCTTACTTCAAACATAGTTTATTTGGAAATTCCGTCTGCTTAGATAGCTTTTATTTATTCTACAGTTAATTTTTTTGTGAGTTGTTTATTCTGGAGGATGGAGAGAAGTCGTTGGACTTTCTAAAACAAGGTTGGACAGCCTTCCCTTCCCACTTCTGCTTTGAGATGTAGAACTGATTTTTGGAAGCAGAAGCTTGTGGGAAAACTAAGCTTTCTGCTGCAAAGTGTGGGAATATTTCTTTATTCCTTAAGCGATGCAACCAACTTAATGTACCTTGTATGGGCAGCTCCCTGAGGGTAGCAGAAGAAAATCTGGCCAAGTGTTCTCTTTAATTGCCTTAGGTGACTGGACACTAACAAGGAGACAGTCAGTTCAGTCCCATGGTCTTTCTTGCAAGTAATACAGGCTTCTAGACTGAGCAGCAATTAGAGGTTTGTACCTATCTGGTGTTTTGGGGTTTTTTTTTGTTTTGTTTTGTTTTTTTAAACTTCTGATATTGTGTGGCTGTAACAGAGGCAGGTTGTTGGTTTTTTTAATAATAACTTTTTAATTTATAAAAAATAAATTCTGCATGTTTTTATTTCATAATGCCAATTGTAATAACACTGAGAAGCTGCATGTTTGGAGGGAAAAGTGGGTGATTGGACAGCTGTTGTGTGTAGGATACTGAAGTTCTCTTCAATGCTGTCAAGTCAGCCCTACTGTAGGAGTTTAGCAAATGGCAACAGTAATGCACTAAAACAAAGTGAAATGTATTTCAGCACTGTACATGTAATCAGGCTTCACCTTGCCAAAGACAGTCTTCTAGCATTATGTTTTGCTGTGGTGGTTGGTGATTTTGAAGTTTTTGGTCCTGAAACTCAGTTGCTCAAATCCTACCCACATGCTATCATATCCTGATCATCCTTTAAATCATGGTGAGATCGGAATGCAAAATGGCTGATTTATCAGAATAAGACTTCAAATAAAAGGAGAAAAAACTCCACATGTGTATGGGAGAGGTCAATCATGAGTTGACTTAAGACTTTTCATAAGTTGAACAGTTGTTACTGGGACCCTCTACCCGATGTCTGTGACAGCTGCAAATTTTGAAGAAAATGGTTTGCTTTCCTCATTGCATATTTATCAGCAGCAAGATTTTTTGAAGTTTGAGATGTAGCTTTTAGAAGAAAAGAATGAAACAAAAGCAAAAGTATTTCTCTTCTTGTTTTGCAAAATGAAGGTCATAATGACTTTTTAAAGGATAGAGTGACAAAGCTTTTAGCAGTGTTTAGATCATACTCAGCACTTGAAAGTAATTTTGTTGCTTTAGCTGCCCCTAATTTCTTCTCTTTGCTTTTGTTAGACTTAGTGTCTTAGAATGGCTAAATGTTTTCCTTTGGAGATAAGCTCTATATTAAATGTAATTTGACTTTCACTTTGGGTTGTGTATACTGTGGTCGGTATGAGAGATGAGGGAGTGTAAGTGACAGAAAAAACAAAATGTACTGTTAGTAGGCTTAGTAATTGCAAGCTTTTGTTCACAGGACTTCACTGCCAATTCAGAAACTAGTTAGTTATACTCAGGTTTTTCTTTGTCATTTTTCCTGAAATACTGCTCAGAACCTACTCTTTTTTTTTTAAGTTCTGGAGAGTTTATTTTTATGTGTGTGTATTTTGGTAGTGTTGGTGGTTCTTTATTTGTTACTATTTAATTTTTTAATGATTGGTTGGATGGATATGCTTTTTTGATAGCAATGGAACTGACCTAATAATGAGAGACCTTTGAACACTGGATTTTGTCAACTGTTCACTCAGATAAATGCAAGTGGTGGAAGCATTTTAAAAAAAACTAACAAAAACCCCAAACAACAAAACATACACAACAAATCCCAATACAAAACAAGCCTACAAAACCAGTGAAAACAAAACAAGCCTTAAAACCCACATAGTCATTCACTAAAATTCAGGGAGTAAATACAGGATGCAACATGTATACAACCATGACCTAAAAGTGTGAGAGGGGATGTTTGGAGAAGTATCGCTGCAAACTTCCATTGTGTGGCTTTTTTCAGTTGATACAGAATTTTTTATTTACTTACTTAAAATGTCTAAGTTATTTATCCTACTAGACATTTGCTATTGGACACAGAGGCAGGGAAAAAGGCACTGAAATATCCCGTTTTTGTTTTTATTTTGTTCTGCTCTAACTAATCTTGAGTGCAGATCTTCAAAAGTGTAGACTTAAAAGAAAGGTGACATTGATCCCCGAGTAGTTTCATTCAGCTCTGTATCAGTGCGTTTACAGTCAAGAAAGCTAAATAACAAGGTTAAACTGATGATGTCATGATGTTTAAAGTGGTAGTTATGGGAAGAGGTGATGTGAGTGTAGATGTAATTTAGAACATGTTTGGCTATGTCCAGTGTGCTAGGGGTTTTTGGTTCAGATCTTAGCAATAGTCTTGGGTGAAATCCTAGGAATAGTCTTGGGCCTGACCCTGTAATTGCTAAAATGAACTCTTAATATTGGTAGGTCTACCTGTGCAAGTTAGAATAACCCGTGATTAAAGCTGATGTTCACTTGGTATGTGCTTGGGTGGAGTGTTTGCAGTACGTGCATACAGTTTTTTGTGATATATTACCAACAGTAAAACCAAATTCAACCACTTTATTTTGCCCTTACAGTCTGTTCTGTTAATTAAACCACATTTGATACTGTGTGAAGTGACAGAAGATATGCTAAAACAGTTATGATAATCTAATTTACACCACATTAATATCAAATTAACCATATCAAGAGATCAGAAGTCTCTGTGTGGTGAACTGATACAGTTCAAGAAATTAGTAGGAGAGAATGAGAAAACTTAATTCAGATTTTTCTTTTTCCTGTTTAGCTTATATGGAGAATCATTATCTGAAATTCAAGTTTTATTAGGGCATGTTATGGAGGAATGCAATTTGAAATATTTAAAAATTGTTAAATATAGCAAAAGCAAATTTCATAATCAAAACCTAGTGAGTTTCCTAATCGAAATCTGGACAACTTCTAGGAGGCTGTTTAACTGAGATTTACTGTTACATTACTTTGATGTGCACAGTAATAGGAATCTGTATGGCCATAGTAGGATGGGTATGTTCCATAAAACAAGATTGAAGCCCATTGCTCCCTAGTTAAGTTTTGATTAATGTCATATATGTTTGGGCTTTTGCAGTAGAGAAGCTGCTCTACCACTCAAGTTCTCATTCCACTGACATTACAGGTATAACCAAAGTCAACATAGCACGATTTAACTTTCACACGATTGATGCTATGAGAGTCATAGATGCTACAAAATTTTTGGTTAAAAAAGAAAAATGTCTGCAACAAGTGTCCTGCTCCCTAGATGCACTGGAAAGACAAAATGGGTGTTATGAAAAATATGAAGAAGTGGAGTTAAAAAGAACTCTGTTTTGATTGCAGACCTTATACATCAGCTCTGTGGCTGAACTCAGGTTCTGCAGCAGCAGCATTTACTTTTTGGTGAACGAGAACCAGATAGTAGGTGCACTGACACTGTGCGAGATCCCTCTCACACTGGCGTTCTTCAATACACCTTTTCCAACCAGCACTGCACATTGCCAAAAGCTTTCTGGAAGTTAAGGAATGAAGCTTTATATTCACAGCTTAGCACAATATACAACCAGATATTTACAATATCTTACAAATATTTTCAGCCACACACAACAATATACAAATTAAAATAATACAGAAAAACAATACCCCTCCCAGAAATCAGAGTCCCCAGGAGAGGCTCCCAACCATCTCTCCGCCTTCTTTCCACTCCCCTCTTTTATCCCAGAATCTGCCTTACGTGCAAGATGAGTTTGGAGAATCGGCAAGGGGAGTTAGAAGCAGAACGATTAGTTGGGTTAGAGACCCAAGCAGAATGCCAGAAGCCGAGGGGGAAAACCACAGACACCAACAGACTCCAGCAGACAGACTGTCTTACTTATGTTTGTGTCCTTGCTTTTATACATCTCAGCAAACCTATGAGTGAAGTAGACATCACAATTGTTTTCTTTTCACAACCTATAATCTATTTTTCTCACTAATATATTCCAATTTAGCCTCAAACCAGCACAAGGGCACAAAGTGCTAATGAAAAAAAAAAAACAAAAAAACCAAAAAAACCCCAGTGCATTAGGAGAAAGCAGCACCATCTGCTGACTGCTGCTATAAAACTTGCACACTTCATTCTAAACAGAGTGTGCATGTGGGTATTGAAGGTATTGTTTTTGTCTAGTGAGAAGTTTTAAACCATTTCCCCCTTTTTTCATTCTAGTAGTTTGAACATCTGAAGTGTTATGAACTGTATTTTGCATTTTGATCATTCAGTTTACATTAGCATTCTATAAAATATTCTTTAAAGCAGAATTCTTTGAGCAGAAGCAGATTACCACTTTTGACTGCTTTCGCAACCAAGAAATACTTTCTAGAAGACACAATCGAAGGCTGATTTTTTTTTTTTTTTTTAAATGTGGAATCCCATGGGCCTGTAATACTTTTAAAACATCCTGCATAAGACTCTTCTGACAAGGCAAGGTTAGTTAGTCTGACTTGTTATGAAGTACTAATTTTCTTGGAAGGTTCTTGCTCAGTGGCAAATTCACTCTTTTTTCCAATCAAAAGGAAAGAAGAATAAACAACAGACAAACAAAACAAACAAAATATTGACCCACAAAAAACACAAACTAAATCAACCAGCACCACCACCAAATTAAACAAACAAATGAAAAAAACCCAAAACCACACAAAATCCCAGAACAATCACAACATGATTGGTGATGTTGGTACTAAAGAGAAGGCATGTGAAGACAACTTCTATTGATGGTCAGAATCTTCCATTGTGTTTATGAAATGATGTTTTGTACGCTTACTTTTTTTCCTAGGAAATAAAGGAAGTAGCTGGGTTTTATATTTAGATTCATGTAACTTATTGAACATTAAGAATGATGAGGTCATTCACTACTACTAAGTTTTAAACTGGGGCACGAATTACCTGAAATATCTTCTATTACTCTTAAAACAAGCATGCATTCCCTAGACCATTTTTTTTCATCTGTCACTGATAACCTCAACTGACTTTGTCATGGCGCCTTCATATCCAAGAAAAAAAGCTAGTGTTTATAAGTATGCATCTGAACATTTTCCTGTAAAGCAGATATATTTGCAGGTGATTATTACTTCTTAGGCCCCTTTAAAGGGAATATTTTACCCAGAAGTCTTACATAAATGGAATCATAATTTTGTATGAATTTCTTATAAACATTAAAACTTTATAGAATTCTATAAATCTACTTGATTTTCAGTATATGAAGGTTGAATCACATTTGAAGTAGAGTATCTATGAACATCCAGTTTACTAATCTTTAAATTCAGATTTCTTCTCTTAGTTGCTACTGCTGTCAAAGAGATTGAATGAACAAATGGGGAGGTAAAGATGCTTGCTGTAAGCAATTGTATGGGCCATTAGTTAAAATAAGTGTTTAAATGGATAAATGATGCCCTTTCAGATCACAAACACAAAACTAAATTAGTGAAAATGCATAACTCAGCACAGTCATTTTATGGTCACTAGTTGGGTGGTTCAACCCCTACCTGAAACATGAAAACTGAAGATCTATTAAAGTACTGTAGCATATAATTAAGCTCTGTTGTTAATATCATTTGATGCATTATACCATGATACCCATCTGAGTTTTTGCATTTAAACTCAAACTTTTTAACAGTTTAGACTAAGTAATACATTACTTATTACATTCAAGGAATTTGGGAAATAACACAAAAATAGATGGAAATATATGCATGCCTTCTGCTGCTTCACTTGCATACATAAAGTAGGAAACCATATAAAACACACCAATACTGTGACATTAATAAAAAAATTAAGTTAGGTCTTCTAAACTGTGTTCTTGTTGCAGAAAGACTTGGAGGCTTGAACAAACCCTCTGTCTCTTCACTTACTGTTCTTCAGATATTCATGTATTATTCATATAACCATAATTCAGGTATTTTTATTTATGCAAACCTCTTGAATGTTTGCTGTAATGGAAACAAGCTACTCTTATAAATTTTGGCCATGTTGTTTGTGCAGTCATTATGTGCTTAACTACAAAATGTGCTTCTCCAAAATAAACACATTCTCCATTAGTATAACACTCTGATTGTTGCTGTAAATTATTTGCCCTCACCATGCTATTTCTTGTTGTTTGTTTACCACCTTTTGTCCTGCATCTAAGTTTGAATTTAATTATAATCTACTTGCTGCAGGATTTTTAGTTGGTTGGTTTTTGTTTTGTTGTAAAGTGACTTAGTATTTGTTTCTATTTCCTGACATTCTATAACTATATTGGTTGCTGTACCTCTTCCTGAATGCTAAACCTAATATGGCATTATCGGAAGCTTTACCTTTATTGATAGGCTATAGAGATAGAAGCTACACAAATCTGTTCACCTTGGAGAAGACAAGGCTCTGGGTAGACTTTATAGTTGCCTTCTGGTATTTGGAGAGGGCCTACAGGAAAACTGAAGAGGAAGTATTTATAAGAGTCTGTGGTGATATAACAAGGGGCAGTAGTTTAAACTACAGCAGGGTAAATTTGGATCAGACATTTTGCAGAAGTTCTTTACTATAAGGGTGCTGAGACACTGGAACAGGTTGCCCAGAGAAGTTGTGAATGCCTAAAGTGATAAAACCAGGATGAATAAGGCTTTGAACAATCTGGTCTAGTGGGAAATGTTCCTGCCCATGGCAGGGGGTTTTGAAACTAAATGATCTTTAAGGTCCCTTCCAACTCAAACCATTCTGTGATTTGCTGTGAAGGCTCAAGGTATTTAACCATGCTACAGTGTATTTTCTGAAGTTAAAATTCAGAACTATGGACAGCCTTGAGACCTTTATGGTTTTAATAATACACAAGTTCTTATGTGGCTGTTCATGTACAGTTCAAATTCTGACATGAGTGGAGTTTTTCTTGGTTCTCTCCCACCGTTAATCAGGCCAGAAACTAATGAAGCAGATGATGATCCTCCCTTCTTTCTGCAACAGGTTGTACAGCAGAATCGGATCACTGGATGGTAGCAGGATGGCTCTTTTCTGGTGGAAGCTTGCCCTTGAAATAATGCAAAGATAATTCCTAAATTTCAGACAGTGTTTCATTTTGAGGGATGTCATATCTCTTTTCTACCATTCTATAAAGCTTTTCTAAAAGATACTGAATGTAGTCCATTGGGTGAGTTGTAGATATTAAGCAGCTACTCTGAGGACAGTTTTTGAATCAGCTGAGTAATTTGCCATCAAATGAAGAGATGGGGCTATGTGAGCGCCCACTGTATTTGCTCTGGTTTGACCACTGTTCAACAGCTCAATAAGCAGTGTGAGGAAGGAACAGGTAGCAATTATTAGCAAATGGCATTAAAGTAGCTATAAGAATAGGATTCAAAGGTATAAGCATGAACAGGGAACATGACATAAAGTAAAATATGGCCCCAAATAAACACAATTTCAAAAAAAAAAAAAGGCAGTGACAAAATTCCTTGGTTGTGTAGAAATAATAATCTTTGCACATTTCAGGACAGACTGGCTGGAATGAATCACTTTGAAATGGTGTGGAAGCTTGTAATGATTTATGAGTGAATATCATTCTATTCAGGGCAGGGTAGGGGTTGAGGAGCAAAGGAATCAGTGCTACAGATAGATGAAGAAGTAGAGTAAGTTCAGGAATTCTGAAATACTCTTCTATATGCTTCTGCTAAGGACTTAGGCAGTACAATTCCAAAAATATGTCGATAAAGAATACCCACAGAAAAGGAACAGAAACAATGGGCGAGCAAAATGATTTAAGGAAAACTATGTAAGAGAAATCATTCTCAAATCTCAACAAGAGAAAAGGGTGGTAGTCTTCAAATATGTAAAGAAATAAAAAGTATAAAAAGAGTGAGAATTAAGTCAAATATTTGCTGCGAACAGAGCAGATGTCATTCAGATTTAACAGGTTTATCTGTGAAGCTCCTTCTAGCTCTGTTTCTTCTGACTTATGCATCTTGCTTTACCCACTATATTTCACATGAAGCAACAGCTTGAGACAAATTGCATTGTTTCTAAGTTCATCAATTAAATATTAAATTTTCAAACCCTGTATTAGCTTAATGTAACTGCCACCAGTGTCAGTAGAAATTCTCATAGGGAATAATGGTTAGTACTGTATTGTGCTTATTTGAAATTTGCACTCTTAATCAGCTATTTTTTTTCTGAAGAAACTATGCATAGTGATATGTTTAAGCTTTTATAGGTTATGTGGGTGAAAATTATGCCTGCTAATACAAAATCTTTTTTGTCCCTAGCATTGTAACTTTTTCATTCCAGTCTATCTGATCCTTGCTTATGAGATGTCTTGTGAGATTTATTGTTAATCACAGAATAAAAAGAGACAGTATAATAAAAATGCTTCCCCAAACTGTCCAAGGAAACAAAAGAAGCAAAGAAATATTCCCTTCTAATTTCACTTTTTTGTTCTGAACATAGTGCACTTGTACTACTTTTAATATGTTTTATGAACATACTTACCTAAGAGCAAGGCACTGCAGATTTGTCTTATTTGGTAGTAACTTGTATGACTTGATTTCATGATAAAAAATGCAAACAAATGCTTTATTGTTATTCTTTTTTTTCCATTCACAAGGATGTAAGAGTGAACATATCTTAGTTATCCTGTTACAGAAATGTCTCTGACCATCTGGGCTGCAGTTTGTGTAAACCTGACACCTAAATATGCTTGTTTATAGATGATGGTACATGTATATGGAATCTTAACTCCTGCTCTACAATCAGTGCTAACTGTCCAGGGAGCTGTCCTCTCTACTACTTTCGTTTGTGATCTGGAGGAGGAGATGAGGCACACTGAGCACCAAACTGGAAGATGCATTCAGTTCGTTCAGGTTAGGGTTGCTATTTATGTGGCACTGCACTGAATGAAAATTCCAAAAGTTAATCAAGGACAAGCAGTAAATTCTTCATTGGTGATAGACTGAAACACTTTTCTAATACAGGCTGGGAACTGACTGGCCAGGTTGCAGCTTTGCTGAATGGGACCTGAGGTTGTGGCAGACATTAAGTTGAACGTGCAATTGTGTGCTGTTGATGAAGACTAGCAGTATAGTAGGCTGCTTCAATAGAAGCACATTCAGTAAGTTAAGTAAGGGATTTCCCACCCTGTTTCCTTTACTTGGTGCTTAGTAGTCCAATGCAGGAATACTACATGCAGGTTTTTTTTGCAGGAAAATTGCTAATAGACAGGGATGAGTTTGGTATAGATCTGCCAACCTCCTCCACTTAAAATGTGAGGGGAGGATGAGGAAATTGAGCTGTCTCAACCTGCGAGAGGAGATGGCTTCAAGGGGACTTAGCAGCAGCCCCCTACAGCCATGTGGGGAGGCTGCCAGTAAGATGGAGCTGGGATCTTTATTATGAAGCAGTGAAGTTTTAGAATCTTTGTCTTCAGGGATTTTCAAAACCTGACAGGAAGATTTTATCAGCCACTGGGACTGAATTCAGTGTTGTCTCTGCTTTGAGATAGAGGTCAGTTCCTAATATCCTTTCCAGTTTGAATTATTTTTATGAAAGCAATTGCTTGCATTTATGCCACTTAAAGTGTGTCCTATGTGTTAGCTTTATGATGAGATGATTCACTCTGACTATGGATTAGATCTCTGTTGAATATGAAGAACATCGATATAGTCTATGCATCTGTAGGTTTCTTCATCTGAGTTTCTTAATCTTAAATTTAGTTTTAAAAATCTAATCTGGGGAATTTGGGCTCCCTCTTTAAAGAAGAGAAACAGAAAACTCTGAAGAACCTTCAATTTAGTTGTTTGGGGTTTTTTTGGTTTTTTTTTTTTTTTTTTAAGGATGAGATGAATCACTTCTGGTGTGACTTATTTTTCTATCCCAAAAGCCTATATTTAAAAAGGAAAAATCATATTGGGATTTCAACTTTTCACTTGTGAGAATCTACAATCCTTATTTTGAAAAGTGTTAAGCATTCCACAAATGCTTTGAAATATTTATATCTAAAAATCCTCATTGTGTTCAACCCTCATAAATTAGTGCTTATTTACCTTGGAAAAAATTGTGATAGAATTTGTTGAGCTCTTCCTGTGCATTTAAGTGTCTGAACTGAAGTACTGCATACTGATTAACATTCAAATGCTCACTCAAGTATTGACCTCTTTTGGAGAAAATTGTTCTACTTCAACAATATGACCTCTATACTTAAAAACAATTTCATGTCTCAGAAGTTTTTGAAAGAAAATAAGCATTGTAGTAGAATCTGAAGACATAAAATAATTTTCCTATTCTGTGTAGAAAAGGAATACTTGAGCCAAGTTACTTTTCATTACATATTGAGGGTGGAAAAATAAATAGTTTAGCACAGCAGTTTGTGACACCTGATTATTTGCTTCACTACACTACTGTGATTTGCTGAGCAATTATCTCAATTAGGGCTGGCTACGCAGTCAAGGCCAAGAACCAAGTCAAGCTGAATCTCATATTGTGCCAGGGCTTGTATCAGATAGCGCACTATAAAATAAAGATACTAAGTTCTATTAGCTGCTAAGTAGAAACCATCCCCAGACACTGAAGGGCAAAGGACAGATTTGTGATGGCAAGTAAAATAGGCTTCATGTCACGTCTTGAAATCCTTCTTTAAAGTTCTGCCACTTACAGTATGCAGTGCTGTCATCTGGGAGTTAGTTATGTGACTGCATACAGCCTGAATCATTTGGGGTTGATCTTCCAAGCCAGTAAGTGCCCTCAGTATCAGATGACTTTAACAGAAAATAATAGTTCTGTACTCATTTGAGGTGTAAAATGTCATCTCAACAGCAAAATTTGTTACTGCTTCTTAATATACATATCTTACTGAAGTTTTGCAGTGTGTTTAAGGAATGTATTTATAACATATTAGAGCCATTCAGTGGCAAACAGGAAGTAGCTTTGGAATTATTTTTTCAACTGAAATGGTTTAATGCATTACTTGATGCAAAACAATTGACTGGGTTTTTATTCTTCTGAAACAGATTTTCATTTTTCCTATTTTTATTAGCTACATTTTGGCTATTCAGAAACAATTCTTTCTGGTTGTTTTGGTGGTGTTTTGGTGGGTGTGGTTTTTTTTTTTTTTTTTACTTGATAAACGTGGAATATTATTAAAGAAACTTTTTAGTCAGCAAGTAGAAGATACATGGTCTTCATTTGCTGCTACATCAGACTTTGCTCTTGTGTGTCATACCATTCCTGCACTATCATCAAATCCTGTTTAAAGGTGTTTCTGTTGAAATGTTAAGCATCTACAGCATGATCCAGCTTATATGGAGAACAATTTCAGTGCCACTTTGTCTTGCTCTGCCAGAGGTTTTGTTTACCATAATTAACATATCTTTTTGATAAAGCACATTGAACTACAAGATTTCCATTTATAAAGTGACTTGCTTTGTAAACTGTTCTGAAACAATAATTGCAGCTGATGAGAAACTGCTCTAAATTCACAGGCTTGTTTTTGTCATCTGGGATGGGTTGTTTTGGGGGTTTGTTTTCATCGATTCAGACTCTGGAGAGAGTCACATTTTCTGTCGCTTATTGATTTTTTCTTTGTGCATTGTTTTCCAGTTTACCTCCCTGAAATTCTTCTAAAAGTCAGTCTTCAAGTTTGTTTCTACAATATAAAAACAAAACAAAACTTTCCAAACTAATAATAAATTAAAAACCTCCTCTTCAGTTCCTCATTAATGAAGGGGATGCAGTTTGAGAGACAGCAAATAACTGCCCTGTGAAATTTTTATACTGACTGGGCAGCTGACAAGCCTGTACTCCCTAGTCAGGTTCAGCAAATGCTACCTGCTTTTTTCATGTGTAGACAAATGGTTTATGAGCACAGGAGCTAGTGGTACCAGAGAAGAAAGTGGTCAAGAACCAGCAGAAGGAACTTGGTGATATTGTTGGCAGGAGCAAGAGCAATGAGGTGGTAGAATACTGAAGGACATGCAATCCAAATATTTTTTTTTTCAAACCTTTTTTTCTCAGTACTCTGGCTAAATGTTTATCAAAGAATAACTTCTATTCTGTGAATTCCTTTATAAAAGAAAATGCAGCAAGTTCTTCAAAACTTGCTTTGTTATATAGAATTTTATGCTGAAAAAAATGGGAATATAAAATTTCAAATTAAATAGATTATAAAATTAACTTAAAATTATAAAGTATTTATTTATGGCTGGAAACACAGCAAATCAAATTCTGTAACCTTCTATTGTATTTTACTCTTTTCCAATGATCCTCCTCCTATACAGTACTATGAAAGCATTAAACCCCCATCTGAAACAGGAAATAGACCATGCCAGGGACTATTTTCTGTCTCGGAGCTTCACTGTCATGGTGAAGGTTGTCTTGCATACTCCTAACCGATCTCTTCCTTATCCCCTAAAACTCAAGCAGTTTTATCCATAACAGCTGTCAAGAATACTGTACAGAACAGGCCAAAGTTGAGAATCAGGTCTCAGTTTAATGGTATTGACAAACACAGTGACTGTGTTCAGCTTTGCTCAGTCTTGTTTAACATACTGCCACAGATTTAGCAGAGATCTGAATGTAAGAGCTGGAGTAGTTGTTTATGTTAGGGGAAGAGAATATTCCCTCTTTGTATTCAGTCCTTGTTAATTCTTTAAATTTCCAATTCTACTACATCCATCCTAGTAATAAGTATTGTAACAAATTCTATACCCAATGTGACTAAAATATTTGATGTATTAAACTAGTGGGGAGATAAGGATATCATCTGTGCAACACACCTCCTGTTGCCTGTAAATGAGGATATGGGACAAATTTCACAACAGGGTTGAAATATGCTAGAGGAGATGTCATTCCAGCATCTGAGTTTGAGATCAGAAGGTGTAACAAGTCTGAGTTACATCTGAAACTATTGAACCTTGCCAATAGCTCTAACAGATGGGACACTATATCCTAAAGCTTTACAGGCCCAGTAAAGTTCCAGAAATACCTCAAGAGTAAAAGAGCTGTTCACAGATTAATGTTTTAATTTTGCTGTTTCTTGATTTCTACCATCAGGCTCAGTTTAAGTGTAATAACAATAGATTAGTTTTTCAGGAGACCCTGTAATTTACACCTTCCACATCCCATGTAAATTCAGCAGTATGGCATAAGACTAAGGCTGTCTACAGTACTGTAAAAACTGACCAACTAGTTTCAAAGGGGCTGAACAGTGCCAGGAAAATTTAAAAGCAGGGAGATGGAAAAGAAAATTCTGTCAAGTAAGGCCACTGTGGGATGTAACACAGCACATCTACAGGGACATACAGAACAAATAAAAATACTAATCAAGGCTTAACAAAAATACCTCTGCTGGAAGCTAATGAACATCACAGAATATCTGTAACAGAAATTATTTTAATGAAGATGTATCTGGATGTGTATACAGTGACTAATGAAAGAGATCCTCTGGAACTTTACCTCATCTGCTCCAAATGCATGTGGAGAGATCATGGCAGTTGATCAGCCATGTGTGAGTGGATTTTAAGATGAGGAAGCTTTAGTCTGTTGACATAGAGTCCTTTTCCACCAGTGGAGAGGCATTTAGGATTGTCAATGTGATTGATTGGAGCACCGTTGGTGCATCTAGAAAGTGGGACGACAAAACTCTTTTCTTCTACATCAATAACTATGAGATCCAAGCAGTTTCAGAGAGAATGGACAGAACCGAAACTTCAGTTATCCTGTCTGAGCATGAAAAGACTGAGAGATTAATGCAGAAGCTGTGAAATCTAGTCCTGTGACATGGGCGCAGTATAAATACACATCTTTAGGGGAGAATAAGAGGTTACCAAGTCACCATTACAGACTTCTAGTCTGTGCTGAAACCACATGAGAACCTCAGCCACTCATGCTCATGAGGTGCTGTGTCAATTGAGGTGCTGGCGATGTGCCACATGCAGATGAATGGGGATCAGCAAATGGATATTTCCAGAGTTCTATTCTGGGAACTGCTGCATCACTCTGAGAAGTGGGAGGGTACTCCTTTTTTAAAAGTAATAATATTCAGTCCCTTCTATATTATTATACAGAGCCTATGTTCCTCCCAGTTAATGTGCCTAGGCGTTCAAACAATCTGTATAGACAATGTTATAAGAGTCTTACACCCAAAGTATTCACATATGGAAAGTAGTGTTAACAACAAATTACTGTTCTTTAGATAAGGGATTGAGCATGGAATATCTCATGTCTTCTAAACATCCTGCAGGAGAAAAGCAGTATTAAGTACATAACTTTTGTTTTTTGTACTACAAAAAATGCTGTTGTATTGTTGAACAGAATCTGACCATCACGTTTCCAGCAAAATGTAATGAAATAGCCTGTGAGCAAAGAACTTTTCAATTCATGAGAAAGTTTTATACAAACAAATGTCTCATCCCTGGCTTACTCTTTATACTTTGTTTAAAGTGTGATACTACTAAGAAGAATAACGCCAAAAAGAATGCCTTTCCTGTCAAGAGAACTATATTCTCACTATATATTCATTACCGTCTTATTTCAGTAACAAAGGCACTTATTATTGCATTTTAGTTAAGAGAGTAGAATAAATAGTACTTAGTGAGCTCAGCTCTATTTCTTTATGTGCAGTATCAGCAGAACGTTGGCAAATTTCAGATTCAGCTCCCGCCAGCAAATACACTAAAGATTGATGTTATTCAGTGCTGTCTCAGAAGGGATCATTTCACTCATGGAAATTCAGTCTTGATACTGATGTGAAATAGAACCCAGATTATTTTAGAAATCAAAAGTATGAAATATGAAATGCTGCCAGGTTTTCCTTGTAACATTTAACTCTACTTTCCTTGACCTCTCTTGCACAGTGTGTGATACAAAATTAGTAGAAAATTATATGTAGAAATTGTGAGCCTCTCCTAAGATTGAAAAAGATGAAGCCGGAAGGTACTTCCCTTCCCCAGGAAATACCAAGAGGAAATGAACAAAACTCCTTTAGTCAAAAATAAATAACTGAAAAATATTCAGATGTGTAACATGCCATGCACTAATTTGCTGCTAAATTTCAGCACCGTCTTGTCAAATTTTTTTTTTTGTTACCACATAACATTACATTTTAAGACTGCCAAATTTACAGCTCCTCTAGTTTTCAGCTACAGCGTAATTCTGCACCTCCTACACTGAACTGGCATTGTACTGAAGCAGTTTCTGATCCTGAGCTTCACTTATTTGTGTCATATTTGAGAGTGAGAGTAGGCAGCGGTCTTGTTATGGGAGAGTTAAGGAGGAAGCAGCTGTTTCCCAGGAGTGTTTGTTCAGGTACTACATATTGAAAGATTTATACACGATTAGGACACGACATTTATTAGCATTAACATAGGAAGAATGTCCGCAAGTAGCTGAATTACTTGTATATCTTCTGTCACTGCCTTTCCTCATTTTTACTCCTGTATTTCCAAACATGGGATATATTAGGTATAGAATGATTTATTAGCAATTCTGTAGAAATCTTCATAAAATAAGAGTTTCAATTTTAACAGGAAAAGAAGTGTAGTCTTACACAAAATGGAGAAGAAATGGTGACTGGATATCAATCTTGCTATCTTAACAGCTTCAAGGAAGCCACATTATTTTCTGCTTCCTCAGTTTCTCTATGTACAATGTGACTCCTGCCTTCTACATAGTATGTTAATTAATTAAAATACAAATCAAGATCTAGTTATATTGGAGTAGATATCTCATATGTAAAAATCCACGAGTATTGGAGTATTTCTTAATATATTTTCCCAACCCATAGTCTACAGTTATGTGAAATACATTGTTGTGGTATGCCTGAATAGGCCATAAATAGGCTTCCAGTTGAATTGAGTTTAATGTTTATATATTTTCACTAGTTATTTCTTAAATGTTCTAGATCTAGTTACTCCTCTGTATAATGTTTCCACGACCATTGCAAGAGAACCTGATTATTATTAAAATTAGTGGTCAGGGATGGTAAGAGTTTTGAATACCAAATTTAATAAACAATATTAATTTTGAAGATACCACCTTGCAATCAATTAATTATCCCTCCATTACATGGATATATATTAATTTTGACAAAATAACATGTAATGGCCAGAGTCTAGTTATTTACCATGTGTATGAAACAGTGTTTGGGGCTTTGTGTGTTTGTTTAAACAGTCTTTTAGCTTTAGTTAAATGTTTGAGTGTCGATGGTGTTGTATAGATAAATAACACAACTAAAGAAACTGAAGACACCGGTAATTTACTTTCCTAAATAATCCATATTTTCTGAAAAGGTGACACTTTATGTAGAGCTTTTTATCCTTTCATCTCTCATCTGGTAGTGATTTCTGTACTTGCTTTGCCTTTTATTCCTGAAAACAAACAAACAAAACTCCACCCACCCAAAGAAAACCCAAAAACAAAAAAAAACCCCAACCAAACCCAAAACAACAAACAACAAATGTAGCAGGCTTAGTCTTGAAAAGGGCAGATGAGCTTATTTCTACCTTAAGAAAAAACCCTTAAACTTACTGCACAGGGCTTCCATGAAGTACCCATTTGTTATCATTTAATTTTATCATATTTAATTTTCTTATACACAATAGTGATTCATGAACACAGCAGAGATTACTTTTCTCAAAATACTGTGTGATCTATACTAGTTTAATGAAAGTTTTCATTTTTAATTAAATTAGAGGAAAAGGCTCCCATCCTTTGTACTTTTCCTCGAGGGAGATAACATTGTGCCATGTTATTAGCAAGTTTCCCAGGGACACTTTTTTTGCTTTGATGAATTTGTCATAGTCGAGGAACACTGGAAGCTGGTGGCTTGCCGAAAGGCATGTCTTTTAGATTTGTATTACAACCTCTGTATGTTAAAATTTGAGTGTATTGATAAACCACCAAGAAGGACATGTTTCTGTTTAAGATTTATCTGCACATTTCTATTCTCTGATACATATTACATAAACTTAATGTACTTTACCTTGGAGAAAAGGTATTGAGGAAGGAATGAGATGAGGGGAAAGGGTTATAAAAGTAGTCTTTAAATAAATAAGTCAGTTACTGAAAAGAATTAAGTGCACTCATTTCACAGTGAAAAAAGATGTGTAGTGGACTCAAAACACATTAAGAAATTTTCGGGTTAGTCTTCAGAAAAAATCCCCAACTTTCTAACAATAAGGGTAAAGCAGCTCTGGAACAGATTGCATGAGGAAACAGGATTGTTCATCTTAGTGGAACAGAAATCAAACGAGTTATCCAACAGAAATGGCAGCGCTGTGGCTGATTCTGGTTTAGAAGAATATGTATTTTTCTAATCTGCAAAATGTACTGAGCTCATGGATAAATTTTAATGAGGGAATTTCTTGATAAAGCCCTTCAATGCTGAAAATTTCTGCAATCATTTGTACCCTTACATGTGTTGGAAATGGAATTGAAAGTAGACAAATACTTTGGGATATAAACTGTGACTCTCAGGATGGCTTTAAGTAATCTAATAATGACAAAACCTTTACAAGATAGGGCAACACTATGTGCAACACTCAGTTCTCAGCAAAACTCTATCTGTCTAATCTAAAACAATATTTACAATAATGAATATTACAAGTTCAGTTCATGCTTCGTTCCGGCTATCTCAGATGTAGGTGATTCAAAAGCTCAGAAAACAGGAAGCAGTTTGTCTCCNGCCTCTACTGTTGTTAGCACATACTGCTTGCCAGAAAGAGAACGAGGCAAAGTGATGTAGTCAATCTACCAGGCTTCAGACCAAATCTGCTTGATTTTTGTTTGTTTGGTGTGGTGGTGGTGGTTTTTTGGTTTGTGTTTTGGTTTGGTTTGGTTTTTTTTGTTTTGGTATATTTGTGGTGTTGGTGTGGTGTTCTGTTTTTTTTTTAAGGACTATAGCAGTTATAATAGTTACTCTAAAAACATGAATCCTAAATTGTATTTTTGTCTTGCTATTTCTACAAGTGAAAACTTGCTAAAGGATATTGGTTTTTGATAAAACAGGGGAATATATTTTTATAGGCCTAGGACAAAGCACAGAAGGAAAAAAACAGAACTAAAATTCTATCTTTTAGAAAATAATATTGTTGCAAATAATACTAACAGCAACTAATGGCACAGGATTGCATTGTTTTTCTGACAGTAGTGCTGGTACTGGCATGAAGATGTATAACAGAGATTTAACCCAGTGTGCACCAGGTTTGGTCTGGATATACAACACAACCCTACAGTGTACACAAGCAAACAGATCAGTGAGCAAAGAATTCACTTTGCTCATTACTCTGATAATCTTAAAGTGCAGGGCAGCACTTTTTTAGTAAACTATGCATGTGGCAGAAGGAAATGGCCGTGCTAACACACTAAAAATCCCTCTGGTTCCATAAGGTGGTTCAGCTGAGCCTCTACACTGGAACTGCACAGGAGTAGAATTCAACTGGTCTTATACTGCCCCCCACAATCTAGGAGGTGACAGAGAGAATAGCATGGAATAAGACCATAGCAGGTCACTTACAGATTTGCAATTTTCTTTTGAATTCGTGAATGATCTTTGGAGAACTATTTTTGTCTTTTCGTTCTTTAGGGGATTTCTACTTTCCTGTTACTGTAGGAAAAAAAATAGTTATCTTCTGTGGTTAATTCCTGATCAGCTTCAGCTGAGGAAATGGGCACAAAAATGCAGTGCTAGCATACTGATAAAAGTATAGAGAAACCTGATGTGTAAAATGTATTTCAACATACACTATAATTATTTCCACAAACACCTCAGTGTTGGCTATGCATATACAGACTGCATTAGCATAATGTTATCATTGTCTGTGTATAACACAAAACTGCATAACACATCAAAAAAGAAATCCAATTAATATCGTATGACTCCTTCTGTTCACCTACCTCAGCTACAATTAATCTTCAGTGTCTAGAAGATACAGAAGATAATACAGTCTTTATACTGCTGTGGTATACTGAGCACAAATCTCCAATCTAGTGGTGGGCTCAGGCAGGAAACCTTGTGTGTGCCCAGAAGTACTTGTGTGGCTCTGAGGGAGCCTGTCTTGACACACTGTACTCAGAAAGTACTGGCAAAGTACTGGGGAAAAGAGGGATCAAAGGAGCACATCAAGCTAAACTGTAATATTGCTTTCAAACCTAAGCTGATTTATTTAGAACTAGCTTTGATGTCTTTGCGCTCATATCTCCAGAAAGTTTTCAAACATTAGCAACTAGAAAATTCATCGTATATCATACCCAGAAAGAAAGTGGATCATTTGAAATTCTCATTAGGGGGACAAAGTAAATGAGAAGCTAAAAGCTCATTTACTTCTTCCAATAATTTGTAGCAGTTTGCATACAATACATGGGAGTTTCAGATGCAGTTCATACTAGTCCGTAGACCTAGTCTTAGTTATAAACTGATAAAACACTTTTGCAGATATGGAAACTATAAAATGGGGAAGGAGAAACCCCACCCAAACCAAGCAGTCAGCTGCAGATCTGCAAAATAAAAGGAGACTAAGCTGCTGAATTGTGCTGTCTACCTGCTGCTTAGTACCAGAATGATATCAAAGGCTGGCATCAGATGAGTTCAAATGGCAAGCATAAATATCCTAAAGTTGGTAACTTAAAGAAAGATAGGATACTTCCTTAGCATTTTACTTATTTCATGGTTTAGGTTTGCACTTTCCAAAGCTCCTAACTTTTAAGTGTTTTTCTTTTTTTTCTTTTAAACAATGTCATTTGTACAGACCAGTAAGAAATAATGGAAGAAAGTGTGTTGCAGAAAGCTGACTTAAGGAACCCTTTAAAGACTGAAGTGAAGATGCTAAGTTACTAATGACTCTAATGAATTGTAACTAGATACTTGAGAATAAAAAGAAAAAAAGAAAAAGGCAATGCATCATTGCGTCAAGTTGACGACAGTCTCTAATATGTCACATATGAGCACTGTCTAGAAACAGCTTGTTGAGCATGCCCTTTCCTGGCAGTGGTACTGAAAACCATATGAGCTTTAATTAAAGTTGGGTCACAAAGGAGAGAAATACTGGTTTAAGTCATTATGCCATTTTTATTCATGTAAATTAGTAAATGAAATGCTATTGTGGAAAGGCCAAAGTAAAACCTTTTCAGTGCAGCCTAAACCTGATATGCATTTCCCTTTAATTGTTTTGTATGAACTGAAGACATGTAATCAATTAAGTGTTCTGCTGAAAACAAACGGAAACACTTAGCACCTTTTCCTTTCCTCATGTCTGAGAAGAAGGGGCATGGGGGTAGAGTAACAAAAAAATCTTGCTCTCTGGTATTTTATTTTGTTATGAACGTGTTTGTTACCAACAATCACTTCCAAACTACAGGAGAAGTGGTAAAGCTGTGTCACTGAAAGTAATACATAGGAACAGTACATGGCCATTAAGAATATCTTCGTGCTGGTGTGCCACACGTGAATCCTATTAA
The DNA here is from genome assembly GCA_013399055.1 of Ramphastos sulfuratus. NCBI lineage: Eukaryota > Metazoa > Chordata > Aves > Piciformes > Ramphastidae > Ramphastos > Ramphastos sulfuratus. Next base: position 159,342 of record WBNM01023291.1, on the reverse strand, counting down.
CAACTTGCACTGGGTTTGGCTGAGCTGGATTTAATTCTCCCCAGAGCTTCTTTCCAATGCTGTGTTTCGCAGTGCCGATAACACACCAGGGTTTTGGCTACTGGTGAATCAGCACCCAGATTGTGCTTTTCCAACATTTCCCTGCCCCAAGAGTACTCTGAGGGGCGGGCAAGACCTTGACAGGGCACACAGCTGGGCCAACCGACCCAAACTGGCTGAAGGGATATACCATGCCACATGACATCAGCTATAAGAACTAAATGAAAGAAAAAAGTGTCGGGATATTTGTCCATGGTGTCTGTTCTGCAGAGAAACCACTACATGTGTCAGAACCTACTTCCCTGGACCAAAGATCCTCTTCTCATGGAAAGCAGAGAATAACGTTTCTCTTTGGTTTTGCTTCCACAGGCAGTCTTGCTTGTGCTTGGCATTATTAAATTGCTTCCACCTTTTGTTCTACCTTCTACCACCCTTTTGTTGTATTTTCCCCACTCCTTTGTCCATCTAAGAACAGAATTGATAGAGTGGCTTTGGTGGGCATTTAACCCCAAGCCCGAGCCAAACCACTACACATCTTTTCCTTTTTTTTCTGCTGGCAACACAAAATGCTTTCAGTTACATGTATAGATTGTTTACAATTAAAAAATACAGTAACCATAGTTTACTTGCACATACTTTATGAGCCGTAAATTGCAACTGCTGCACAATGTTCATTAAAGTCTTAGTCTACCAGTTTTCCAAATTGGCTAATCTTTAGAAAGCTTCTTTATAGAAACTAGGGAACCAGGTGATGGATGCTCACATTCAGTTCTCCAGGATGTGTGTTTAGATGCAAGAGCTGTGAAAAATGTCCAGATGCTCAGAGTATTTGTGAAAAATAGAGACTGATAAACCAGCTCATTGAGACATATATCTGTATCTGAGCAGATGTGATCCACCTGGTATTCAGGTCTTTGTTTACTCAATAGCTCGTTTCAGCTCTCTTGAGTAATACTCTCTAGAGTAGTGTGTTAGGTTTATTTGTAGGAAAAACAAACCCAAAACCTACTAATTTTGACAACTAGACAAAAGAGGTCAATATTTCTTGGCTTTTTCTTACTAAGTAATCCCAGAGATTGGAAACTTATTTAGAGGACTGGTGTCAGGTACAGATAGTTTATTACTAATGAGTACTTTCAGAGATTCTTGGTGCTAATAACGGAATTGACTCATTACTTTATCATGCCAATCAGTCCTCCAATTTTGCAACTGTGGCAGTATCTCTGAAGACAGTTTAGTTTGGCCAGTGTAGTTGATGGAAAATTGCCCAACGATCCTTTTCAATCACCACATATTTTGTATGTGTGCATGTCCTGAGCAGGTCACCAGAAAATCCGTGTTGTGAGTGTTTGGGGAGATGTGGTGTAGCATTTCACTCAAGCAGGCTGAAAGGAAAGCCAGACACACAATCTTGCACTGTATCCTTCAGAATACAAATGTATCTACACATGGTTTAGTAGAGTCATAGCTTATTCTTGAAGGAATGAAACTGTGGGATGAAAGGCAGCCTGGATGGCAGAGCTGTGGGAAGAGAAGGCACAAAGAGTATATGTTCCAGTAACTGGTAACTGCTTGGGCAGATTGTGGGATTAGGGTTTGGAATGTTTTTGAAGACAGCCATACAGTGTATCTCCTCTTGCTATATGAACCAAGAAATTCAGAATTTCCTTGTATTTCTCTTCTTACAAGGTACAGCACTACACTTTTTTGTGTATTTTGATCAAATTCTATATTTAATTTCAAAGTGAATCAGAGGATTAGGAATAAAAGATAGTATCTTCTTAAAGAAGTAATTCAAGACCCGCTGATGTTAAAAGCTATCACTAAGTTTAAAACTGGAAAAGCACTTGTCACATTTAGTAGTTCTAGTCCAATAACCTTATTTCTATGGGATACTTCCATACTGATACTTACTTGGAGTGATGTAGACCTAGGAAATGTGAAACTAGCCAGTCCTTTTCAGTGGTGTTTTTTTCCTGATATTCATTTCAGGTGCTATTTATAGTTATTTGCCAGGTAACATTCTGCAACTTATATCCTTGTCTTTGACAACAGATAGTTAAACTACATTCTTGACCAACATTTAACTTCCAAACATCTCATTTTGTTCCAAACATGTATTGCCCGTTGTTTTTTGTGAATAATGTTCATCACAATATAAAAAGTTAATACCAGGTTTCTGCTGATTAGATTTATGAGCCTTGTAATAATCTGTGCTGGTTTGAGGCTAATTGGAATATTTTACTGAGAGAAATTAAATTCTTAGGTGTGAGAAGAAAGAAAAACAACAAGAGTAATGTATATCGCTCATTCTTCTGCTGAGATACGCAACTAGTCAAAATACAGATAAGACACTTCCCAGTTCTCAGTTGTTGTTCTGCTCCTTTTCACTCTGGCAGTCCGTGGTTGCTTTCTGCTGTAACTCTAATTCAACCTAACCCTTTATTTCCTCTAACCTCTTTGTCATCTTTTTGACATCTCACCTCAGATCTCTCCAGATTTATCACGTGAGATATACAAGGATTGATCTGGTTAATTCTGAAGAGGGGGGGAGCTTTTGGTTGGGAGCCTTCTGGCAATTTGTTTTGGAGGGAATTTCATGTTTCTGTATTACTTTTAACTTGTATATAACTGTATATTGTGTGTGTGTGTGTGTGT